>BLKR01003385.1:0-148349 GCA_011170035.1 Teleogryllus occipitalis
ATTCCGCATTGTTAAGCGAAAACTACATTTCGATATCGGGAACCGTTTAGAAGTTATGAGGTGGCCCACAGTTGGTGGGACTCTGTATAATTCTATTTCTCAGAAAATTTTCATTACAAATTTTTCTATTTTCCAATAAATAAGCGCTTTTTACAACAGTTATTATGTTTTATTGAATAAAAACCTCATGAAAACATTGTTCTCTTTTGTAATTAAGTTACCCACCTCCCAGGAATGTTTCCTCGCTCAAATTTCTTTCGTTGCCCGCTGCAGCGACGATTTTGAGTGGCAGCACCAGCGAGGCATAAATAGGAACACGAATGCCCATGTGGGCAAAATTGACCGCCCTTGCTATAGATTCAGCTAGGATATTATTTGATTGACAGTCACAACTATTACGATCGCGACATTTTACAATCTTTTATTTTAGTCATCAATATTCCCTTCGAGATCCGGAAATTTTTTTCTGAAGCTTGGCATATTGTCAGTCCACTCTTAATGCAGGTATTCTTCAGCTCACCGATCGCAATAAGACGTGACTTGAACTGCGAGTACTTGGAAACAGCAATTTAGCTTAAATCAAGTATAACATTGGCATCAGTTAAACCCCATTTCTAAAATACATTAACAAAATTATATAAGAAACAGAAAACTGATTAAAATTCAAACAAAATGAAAGACAAAAAATTGAATTAAAACTATAATGATAATATGACGCATTATTCGGTATCGCAGTATTATAATTTATTTATTTATTTTTACGTCAAAAAAACAGTTAGAAACTGCGTATGACGTGCTATGGGGAAAAGTGAATTGTGTGCACATTTTCAAAATTCTGTGATCCCTACACTAAGTCATATACTACTTAAATTTTGAATTTTTGAAAGGGAGAAAAAAAAACTCCCATGTAATAAAATCTATTTTCAAGGATAAACAAGCAATACATTTTGAATTTTGAAAGGGAGAAAAAAACAACAAAAAAACTCCCATGTAATAAAATCTATTTTCAAACATAAATAAGCAATAAATTTTTGCTCTTATTACTTCCTGCCGCGACAACATGGAAACGATAATTTGAATAATTGTATTTCCCACTGAATTCTAGAAGACGTGCACAGAAAATGAAGTTACATTTATGTCCAGAAGCAAAACAAGGGGCCATCTCAGCATTTGCTCAATGGATCAGGGAAACTGGACGAAAAACCTGATCGAGATGGGATTATAATTAATCGAGATGGGATTATAATAATTCATGAAGTCCGCAGAAAGGGTTCCAATCCCCAAACGTTTTGTCCACACTAGGAAACGAACTCGTTTAGGTGCATAGAGTGGTTTGCATGTCCACTACACTATTATCTCTCCAAGAATCACAGCCCCTCCGACACAAAAATAGTTGGACAGATTAACACATGCTCATGAACGACAATGAAGTATGTTTCGAACTTGACGTGGGGTCTCACAGTCCGCGGTATCTACTAATGTTTGAAAGTAGGGTGCTACTACTATAAGTTTGAGATCGCCTGGAATTTACGTGTTTCGGGAACTACTGTATGAACAGAACATTTCAAGAGTTCAATTCAATAACACGGCGACTAGAGCAAGTGACCTCTCTGAGAGTCATTTAAAAACATAGGCGCGTGAGGGATGTTATGTCCTTGCCTTCAATGGAAATGGAAACAACGTTAATTAATGTAAGGATGTATATGGACTTGGAATATATGCATTAAAAAAATATTTTCATCACAAAATTGCTCTCTCATTAAAATTAAGTGAGCTCATGCTTAATTTCCAATACCAGACGTTAGAAATTTCTATCATTACATGTCAATTAGGTATAAGATCGATTATTACAGAACAAATCATCAGACTGATGGTGTACTTCTCAATATTGTCTGTGAAAAGTATACAAATGAGTGTTATAATAAGAAAGAAGTTTCGTCTTCCTAAAACATGTGTATACTGTTTAGTTGCATGTTTTATTTCTATATTTAAATGTGTGTAGCATTACAATGCAAAGAAATTCTTATTCGTTTATTATATTGAATTTAAATTATTTTTCACAATTTAATACACGACAAGAACGTGTTCCTACAAAAGGGAGTAACGAAGCATTCTCGAGGGGAGGGAAGTGTTATTGAATTGGTGCCACTTTCTACAGACTCCGCCTCTTATGCCTTTTAAGGCGAGGAGAACGGGGAAATCTTCCGAGGCTAGGCCACTTGAATTACTAGAAGAGCCAATGATAAGCGTTGCTTGCCTTAGAGTTAAGGATTGCTCAAGCCCGGTGTCAAATCCACATTATTACTCTTTAAATTATTAACAAATGAGACATCATTGAATTTCTCTATTGATATATTGATTACAGGTAAAAAATGTATGGTTGTATTTGAAAATTCACATGTGATTCAATTTCACCAAAATTAAAATTAATACACAGAATGTATCTGTTGCCTAAAACTTGCCTCGTGGAATAAATACGAAAATGATCTCTCATGCCACCGCTCTGTCCAAAAGCATTTTGCAAAATAATTTGTTGATAATGAATTTCCTCGCTAGACGTTAAACTTATTGGCATACACTTTGCACCACTGAATAGAATGCATTCAACCACAAAGAAATCTTCAAATTTGCAGGATAACAGTTCGTCTCAGCGTTTTGAAATTTGCCAGAGAATTTATTTATAATAAAACGTGTGTCAACGATACATGAAGAATCGAAAGTTAAAAAACCGCTTATGAGCAACAATTTCCACCGATTTGTCGTAAGTCACAAATCGTCAATACAATTTAAATAGCAGAAAGCAAGACACTGCAAAACTATTTGAATTTTATACTTGACAGCCAAGATCGAATGCATTGGGGGTTGGAAACAACTGAGGGTTGTCATCAGACGCTAAGATCCTATAAACAATTGCATATCTCGAAAACGAAAGGCGATAGCTCCGGTTAGATTGCGGAATTTTGCATCTTGTGTAAAGGGAAATGAGATGAGAGAATAAAACAGAATTGCAAAATTTGTAAAATTATAAACAATTTCCAATTTTTGCAATTCTAAAGTGGGAAGGGTTTTCTGATGTCCCAGAACCAAAAACTGCGAATTAACAATTTTGCAACAATTAACAATTTTATAAACAATTCCGAAATGTGCGCTATTCCTGCCGGGGATTGTCCCCAAATTGCCCCTGATTTGATGATAGCAAAATAACAATTTTGACATGAGATGCAAATTAATTGCTTAATATCTAGTTTAATTGTTACTTTAATGATAAATATACAGCTGGTCTTTGAATTTTACTTTCCCTTATTGAAATGGTTCCCTAGAAGTCCTAACGATTCGAGAAAGACAGTATTTTGCATTTTTGCAAATGTAATATACATATGAACAATTGAAAATATGCAATTATAATCGTTTTTCTTATCGCAAGATTCTGTAGTAAACTGGTCATTTGATAAAGTTCATAAATTGCGTTTGGACAAGAATATTGGAATTTAAATATCTATAAGAACGTAACTGTTCTAAAATTAGTGTTATTTTATCTGACATCAATGTAATTTCTTAAAAAAGAATTGTGTTAACAGTGGTTAAGTGCTATGAGTTCATATATATTTCAATGAATTTACTTTCATGTTCATTGAAGTGTTTCTTTCATGTATTTTTCATTTGAAAATACTTCCACATCTGAACTGGCGGCGCCCGCCATTTTGTACGACGTAATTTTGTTAGGGCACTCCCCCCTGCGTTGAGATTGGCTACGATGGTTTGTGAGGCTCCGCCTGCGACGTTTCGTCATGACAAGGGCTGTCCAAGCCGTGCAAAAGCTGAACTTAGCCGCAGACGGCCGCGATCAATTTATGTTTCCAGTACTGTACATAAACAGGGGGTCCCACCAACTATGGACCACCCCCACAACTTCTAAACGGTTCAGGATATCGAAATAAAGTGTTTGCTGAATAATGAGGAATCATGGGGCAAGTAACGAGCCGTAGAGAAATTATCTATAATATTTTTAATTTTCGAGAAATATAATCATCTTCGATTTTTAAATGGAACTATATATTTTTATCACCAGCAATGGATAGACCATGAAAAGAGGATTAAAATGATGTATCATTTGCTAATATTTTGATAGTAACTTGAGTATAAAATTAGGCTTTCTGACATGTGATTTTGAATTAAACGGGTAATCGTTGCAACTCTCGTCTTTTGGGGAAGGTGGCCATCACGACGTCTAGACTGTTGCGTCTTGACTGAGAGGGGTGGCAGTGGGGGATAAGAGGCATAACTACAGTAATTCTTAGTGATGGCACAGACATCACACTAAGAAATACCAATTTTGACAATCAGAATGGGAGACATTTTCCATTTATTTATTTGGATTTAACTTGCCTTCTACTAAAATTTCAAAACATTGATCGTTCCAAAGAACGATATAAAAAAATGGTAGCATAAAGATGTTAATAATAATAAATATCATTTTCAAACTGAATAAGAAGCCAACCACCGTCTCTTCGTTGGTAAATGTCATTTTTAATTAAAATGATCACTCGTCCACTTTGCAACCATACGACTGCTGTTCTTAAATGGAAAAGAAAACTATACACTTCCGTCTTCTGCATTTTCAAGTTTGAGGCAGCACTTGGCGCTATGAAATGAGAAACTCACTAATCAGAATGAACAGTAGCGAATGCAGATATGCATTTTTGTTAAAGTTTGGTAGTTACACTAATAGAACTGTCAAGAGTATTTCAAGTTTTTTATTACTTTGTTCTTCTGGTAGTACGTGTTTAAATAGGAAGTTAAGTTACTGTGAATAATAAGAGAAAATGTCTACCTATCTATTATTTGATGAATTAATCAAGATATTACAACGAAAATCTTTAAGAATTCATTCGCCTCCCATATATTAAAGTGATAGTTTGTTTTTGCACTGAGTTCGAGTTCGGTAAATTTAGAAATGACCTTTATAATTATTATTATTATTGTTATTATTATTATTATTATTATTATTAATTTTATTATTATTATCGTTTTCGCTACAATATTTTTATTTCGTTTTTTTCGATTATCGTTGATTTGGAATTTCAGAAGAAGAAAAGTTCAACTCAGATGAACAACTGGGAAAAAATTCTCATTCAGATCGTTAAAATTGATGTTTGTTCATATGTTTTTCATGTCAAGATCATGAATTGCTGCAATTACACCTTCATCCTACACGGTCATCTCTCTTACACTCCTCTCTTCACAAAACAGTATCAACGTCGCGAAGGCCACCTTCCCAAAACGGCGACTGTTGCAAAGGCTACCCGTTTACTTGAAAATCTGATGCCAAAAAATCTAATTTTATACTCAAATTACTCTTAAAATACTAACATATGATAAATCATTTTATTCCAATATTCATGATGATAACATTGCTGATGAAAAAATATATAGTTCAATTTAAAAAATCAAAGATGATTAAATTTCTCGAAAACTAAAACTATTATAGAGAATTCCTCTACCAGCCTGTTACCTGCCCCAAGATTTTGCATTGTTCAGCGAAAACTGCAACTCGATACCCTGAACCGTTTAGAAGTTATGGGGGTGGTCCATATTTGCTGGGACACCCGGTATCATATAAACATTAGAAACCCTATGTAACTTGATCGATGATAAATGAAAGCGATTGCTGTATACTAAGCGAATGAATAGGGATGACTAAATACGTCTCGTAGTGGAAACCTCGAAATGTTTACTTTTCATAGCGTCAACTTCGGGTAGCTATATTTTCTTAATTAAACCCCAAAATATCCAAGCAATTATTTCAAATTAAATAAAACTACAATTTTATTGACAATAATACTAACCTGATATGACTTTCTACAAACAATTATAAGGAGATGTGAACTTCTTCATCCTAAATCGTTACTTTTAATTTTAACGATTATGTTAATGTTTGCTACTCAGAGACACGGAGCATGCTCCAAAGAACACAATAAGTAAACGAAATTGAGGATATTATGATTATTATGTCGTAGTAGCTTCATTGTTGAAATGACGACTGATTCTTTCATATGAGATTTTCTGTGTTTCATGAAGATGACCTCGGCGTATACGTATTTCGAAGACGTGTAAACTTCCATGATTTTGACGCGATAAGCGATGACCTCAAACAATCCACTTCGATTCAGAGGGTAGTGTCAAAAATCATTGGCGTGTTAGTGTCGAATGGAAAAGAATGCGTCTAGGAATTGTTCTGAACTTCGAATAATTGAATTTTAAAAACATGTTTATTTGCAAACTTTGCACCTTCATTGAAATTTACTTAACTGCATACGTAAGTTCACATTCCTTCAATTACACATGTCCATAAATAAACATATGTCATTACAATATTATAATAGTATTATTACTTTTTCGCATATTCCATACTGATGCGATATGCTTCGAAAGGCAGCAGACTTACTGGTTAGAATGAAATTTTGAATGTTATAACAATGTATTTCGTATTTGGAACGTGTGAATACTGAGGAGCTGGAAGCTTTAATGTCAATATTTATACGTCAAGACAATTAATGCAAAATTATTGTTTTCTTGTATATTTAATTTGAAAAATTTTCCACAATTTTATATGTAAAGAATTGGCTTCCTAAGAAGGTGGATAAAGGCTTTCTCGAGGGAAAGCGAGTGTTACGATTTATGCTTACAAACTCAGCCTACTTCGCCTTGAAGCGTGTGGAGGAAGGACGCAATTTTCACCGGGAGGTATTTCTGAAAGCCAATTGATGACTCTTTCTTGCTTCCAAGTTGAAATTGTTCGATAGCCGACTCGAGTAGTATTTTAAAATTTATGCTGTAATTGTTAAACAAATGGAACTTAAAGTATTTAGAATAAAATGAAAAATTAAGGAGCTGAAAACCAGGAATATCTAACCAGCAACAATTTTCGTGGCAATTAATGCAAGCGTTGTGGAAGCTTGTCCCCTCCACCCCGTTAGGAACTTCAAATGTATTTGCCGGAGAAACTAAGCAAGCCGTTGCAAAACGGCTTATAGAAAAGCTTAACGTGGGAACTGCCAAAAAAATAGTTGCCATGACATGCTAATTTCTTATAAACACTTACGTATCTCGAAAACGAAAGGAAGCGCTAATCAGATTGCGGAATTTTACATCTCGTTTTAAGGCAATTTTAAAAAAGCAATACGTTTTTTTGTAAAATTTAAAAATTTATAAACAATTTCCAAATTTTGCAATTCTAAAGTGGGAAGGGTTTTCTGATGTCCCAGAACCAAAAACTGCGAATTAACAATTTTGCAACAATTAACAATTTTATAAACAATTCCGAAATGTGCGCTATTCCTTCCGGGGAGTGTCCCCAAATTGTCCCTGATTTGATGATAGTAAAATAACAATTTTGACATGAGATGCAAATTAATTGCTTAATATCTAGTTTAATTGTTACTTTAATGATAAATATACAGCTGGTCTTTGAATTTTACTTTCCCTTATTGAAATGGTTCCCTAGAAGTCCTAACGATTCGAGAAAGACAGTATTTTGCATTTTTGCAAATGTAATATACATATGAACAATTGAAAATATGCAATTATAATCGTTTTTCTTATCGCAAAATTCTGTAGTAAACTGGTCATTTGATAAAGTTCATAAATTGCGTTTGGACAAGAATATTGGAATTTAAATATCTATAAGAACGTAATTGTTCTAAAATTAGTGTTATTTTATCTGACATCAATGCAATTTCTTAAAAAAGAATTGTGTTAACAGTGATTAAGTGCTATGAGTTCATATATATTTCAATGAATTTACTTTCATGTTCATTGAAGTGTTTCTTTCATGTATTTTTCATTTGAAAATACTT
Source organism: Teleogryllus occipitalis (assembly GCA_011170035.1). NCBI lineage: Eukaryota > Metazoa > Arthropoda > Insecta > Orthoptera > Gryllidae > Teleogryllus > Teleogryllus occipitalis. Next base: position 7,857 of record BLKR01003385.1, read on the forward strand.
CCACATCTGAACTGGCGGCGCCCGCCATTTTGTACGACGTAATTTTGTTAGGGCACTCCCCCCTGCGTTGAGATTGGCTACGATGGTTTGTGAGGCTCCGCCTGCGACGTTTCGTCATGACAAGGGCTGTCCAAGCCGTGCAAAAGCTGAACTTAGCCGCAGACGGCCGCGATCAATTTATGTTTCCAGTACTGTACTATCTATGAAACCCCTGGGACATTTTCAAATTTTTATCAAAAACGGATATAAATTTTTTCACCATATACAAATTAAGGTGGAATAGGTGCGTTTTTCACTGTTAACTCTGATTATTGAAAATTGAAAAGTTTTTTTGGGTGTTTCTACTACTGATTTTTCCGACAAGTAAAATTTGTTTTCCATATTTAGTTATTTCAATCATGTAATGTACTTTTTATTGAGACTTTTAGTAGTTTTCGTGGAATATTTCGTTCAGTATGTGCAATTTAAAAAAATTACAAAAACAAGATTCTCTAAAAAAAAGGCTCCAAATCCATATATTTAAAAAAATAAGGTATTCTGCCATGACTTCGTTTAGAGCTTCCACTGAACCGATTGTAGTATTTTTTTCCTTTAAATGAAAGAATGTGATCCCTAGATGTGTTATCAGATATTGTTTGTGTCGATTCACCAACATTTACGGTGTAAATTAATTAATTAAATCATTCTTTAATAGTACGCTTATCAATAGTCAATTGTTTTCTTCCAAAGGGTGGCTGTTTCAAAATCGATTATATGAAACGCTAAATGTGAGTCCACGTTGCTTCATGGTGGCGCTGCTTGATGTTTTGTCTTGATTGTTGAGATTTGTTTATAATTCGTCAAGGTTTTGTTTCAGTGTAATAATTGCATTCTGGCATTGACAGTTTGCATGCATTTGCTTTTGTCGTGCATTTTGTAGAGAACATTCGGACAGTGGGTTTTGCTCGGTTGTAATGAAGTAGTGAAGTTGTTCACAGGTTATATCGAATTCCGAATCGTTGCCCACGCGCCCCAAAAGACGCAAACGTACCCTCTCCCTCAGAAAAAATGTCGTTCAAAATTCTATCTTCCACACCGCGCCGACAAACTTGGACACCCCTCGGCCTGGGGGAGGGCAGGGGAAGGGACGCGTTGACCAATCGCTAGCAGGTAGAACCACAGTTGTCTGTGATTGGCGCAACATCCCAAGGGGCAGAAAGAACGCTGTCTCAGGGGGAGGGGGCTAGTTCGTTTACGTACGAGACGGAAATATCGTCATATTTCCCTGCCGAAGGAGGTAGTTTGCCTGCGCGTACGCCACGACGAAAAAAATATTTCTAAGCGGGGTTTTCCGTCCAGAATGATTGTCTATAGACCAGTAAATATTTATCATTTTAGCAAAATTTATTATAACTTTTAGTAATCGATTTGTAACTCCTGACAAACTGCTATTTTGAGATATTCATTTCAGGCACAATTTGCGGAGCCTTCCCGGCCGTTCTAACGCATATTTCGATTTTGTTTATAAAATTATAAATTGTTGCAAAATTGTTAATTCGCTGTTTTTGGTTCTGGGACATCGGGAGACTCTCCCCACTTTAGATTTGCAAAATTTGGAAATTGTTTATAAATTTGCAATTGTTGCAAATTTTTTATTGTCTAATCTGAATGGCGTTTAAATGTGATGCAAAATTCCGGAATCCGTTCGGTGCTATTATATCTCGTTCTCGAGATATATGTAATTGTTTATAAGAAATTAACATCTTAGTAGACCCCATTTGTTTGCGCTTAATTCATTCGCGCTAGCAGAATAGCGTGGGATAGGCATACTGAAAAAACAGTTCTCCAATGCCGCGCTTTTGCCTGCCACATACGCTTAAAATGCACTTGCTTGTAAACAAATTCTGTGGCCAATTTAATTATGCTAAATTCGTATTTTTACGGCGAGTATGAGCATAACTTTTATTTGGTTTTTATATTCTCTTTTAAGTCCTACAATTTTCAAGTCGATATATTTATCAAATAGGAAAGAAATTGATTATAAAAAAATATTTTTCAAGGTGCATTACGCCCAAACAATTGTTTCTGTTTTTCTATCAAAGGGGTGTTGAGCAACCGAATAACTGTATTATTAATTTTTTTTAAGTCCCCTGTTAACACCGAGAGTCAGAAACTATTTGTTCCTCTTGTTTAACCATTACCATTAAAAATAGGGAAACATATTGCTTAGCTGTTTGCTATAAACTGCACTGGATTGGATGAAGGTAGTGTTAACGTTTTCAAATACAGAAATATTCAATTTTGGGTTTTGAAAGATCACATGAGTAGAATCACACATCACAATATTTACACAAGTATAGAAATTTCTAAATAAACGTATATAAACTTTAAGTTAATATTTTCAATTCAATTTATCATTCCTTTCTAAAACTGTTAATTTGATGATTTCATTGTATAATATTCAAATCAGAGCTTTATGTGCTAAATCTACGCATTGTTAATACATATTTTTAAACAACATTAATATATTTAATATACATTTAAAAGGTTTTTAGATTGGCGAACGTTTCAATGAAATTTCATGAATTCCTAAATGCTTGAAAATAAATACTTGTAAAATTAAATAATTGTAGCGTGTAAAAATATAACAAACTCACGTATTTGGTAAAACGAGTTGATATTACTAAAAGAAAGCAAAACAGATGTTATAACAATTCAAAGAGATTTAGCGTTTGTTTACAGTTTAGTAAATATCAATGCACTAGCATTTCCCAGTGAAAATACATAGAACGAACTTGGTGGTCAAGTGATATGACCTTCCCAACACAGACTACATTTCAGTATCGTCAGAGTTCGAAGGTGGTTTGTTGGCCGCCATTCTACGAATCTATCAAAACCTTGAATTTTGCACGACCATCTGTACAGCGAGAACGTAGCGGTTTATTAAACGGAAACGGGCCACTCGAGGTATCTAATGTGCACTCTTTGAAAACGTTTAACCATTATAAACTATCCCTAAGAAAAATATCAAATAAACAATGTTAAAGGTCACCAGCTTAACATTGCCTTTACTATTTGAATGTTTTCAACATCCCCAAAACCAACAGAAAATCCATGTTTTTACAGGTTATTATAAAACCAATTCAATAAATATAAGCATTTATTCACGTTATTATTTTTAAAACACTCAAATATCTACGATGTTATTTGATTCATGTCTTCATCGAAGATCTGAGATTAAAAAACTGATAAGCAGAGAAAATTAAAGTAATTTTGAGTGATTGATGAAGTTGAATGATCAAACGAAAAACAATGTTTCTTGCTTCATATAATGCTATCGTGTTTAACAGACATGTAATTACATGTGATACCTATATTTAAACATCCAAACTAATGAAAATTTTCAAAATTAAAATCATCAATAAAACGTTGATTCATCAGCAAGGATTATATTATTAAATACTTTTTTGAGATTCATGTGCTCCTGTGTGAATAACGTAGTAAACGTGATTCGTATGATCCAGTTTCTCAGAATAATACAAAACCTGCTAGACACATACACTAAACATAATAGTTGTCAAATAGTTATTTACGACATGAGTATCATAAGATATCTTATTACAATACGAAATTGGAGAATTATCAAACAAGACTCTTTAGACGAAATTGTTAACCAATTGAATATTGTAATATAATGTTACCATTTGAATATCATAGAAAGTAAGACGCAATTTGTCAAAATTCATGTGAACTATAATTTTTCTTTAAATTTTACTCCTTATCCTGCGAAAGATGTGTGACAGTACTTATGTTAACAATTATACTGCCATGGGTTTAATTAATTAGTTTTCAGTACGCAAATTATTGTTTTTGGTTTTAAAGAAGCATGGATATACAGAGTATCGGGGAAGGAAACGTCGAAAGTTTGAAAAACGCTGTTTAAACAATTTTAATCATACTTTGTCTAATAAACTACATAGATATTTTGAATGGCTGAGCTGCAATAAACACGCAAATTTTGGTTTGAAAATATGATTTCTACGCAAAACTTTGCATTCTAGAATCATGTAAACACCCCAGAAACATGTAACACGTTTATTATTAACAATATAAATTAATATATTAGTTCAGAAAAAAATTAACCGAGAAATAAAAAAGCAGTCGAACTGTGAAAATTGGGTGCTTTTTTATTTCTAGGTTAATTTTTCTTTCTGATCAAATGTATTCATTTATTTTGTTAATCATAAACAATTTAGATATTAATGAAGTGTTTATATGCTTCTACAACGCAAATAGTTGCCTAGAAAACATATCCAAACCAACTTTTGAATGTTTATTGCGGCTTAGCCATTTGGAATATCCGTGTAGTTTATTAGACAAAATAAGCTTAAAATTGTCTTAACAGCTATTTTTCGAAGATTCGACATTTCTTCCCCGAATATCCTGTATATAAAAGGCTTGATTTCTGTTGGTACGCGACGGAACGGCGTTCCGGTTCTTGGAAATAATTATGAAATTATATTATATATAAGTAGCTATTGCTATTATATTAATAATTAATTTGAGGCGCGTTTCGGGGCCTAAGATTTTAAAAATAAAGGATATATGTATCATAATAACTCTTATGACGAGACTGTTCTCAGTTACGTCAAGTTTTAATTTAGAGAATCAAAGTGAATGGTCTAAGTTTACTCACCTAAATAAAGTTTATCTTACTATACATACTATTTAGAAAGTGTTTTATGTTCAAAACAAGTGTTGCCTCAACAGCATATATTTTCACGTATTATTCGTAATTGCTATGCAATATTCAATACGGACTATGTGAACCTGCAAAAAAGAAACATAAAAAAAGACCTACTGCAGCAGAAAATATTTTCTACTCGTCGGGATTCGAACTCGGGTCTTTAAAGTTAACTCACCTGACACGGTTCCCCCTCACCACCAGGTACACGGCAAGACTACCTCCTTTCCGATGCGAAAAGAAAGTGAAGCATTTGCAGTTTAAAAAAAACAATGTAACAATATTTGGGAGGAAAAAAATCAAAACTAAAATGCCTAATTTTTCCAGTCAAAAACTTTACCACCGTGATGTAAATCTTTTGATGTTACTTCGTTATTTTTTATGACACGATATTTTTGAAAATAGGTTATCATTAAGAAAGAATTAATATTCTTTTCTGCGTTAAAATAATGCAATAATATTAATCGTGTCATGATATATACAGCCTCAAATTTGTGGGGCTAATATGATACAACTTAAGAGGCTAATGTAATACGGGTGTCGGGGCTATTTTGATACCCTAAAAATTAACACGCAGACAACTGGAAGGGATTTTTTTATGTTTAATATTACATCAAAGGCGCTAAAATTCCGATTTGATGTTGATAAACTATCCAAGTGTTTATCTGAGAAAGAAAGACCAGGCGACAATTCATATAGATTTCCTCGTTCTCCTCCCTACCCAGTACATGGTGATTCACTTATGATTATCAATTGGCGGAAGCTTCTGCTGTTTCAGTGCAGTTACTGATTTTTCACTGGAATCACAAGGAACCAGGCCTACAATAGGAGCTAACACCATCCCTTCAACTCCAGATATCAACTGTTCTCATCCAGTACTTTTGAGATAATACTGTTGGAAAAAAATTAAAAAAACAGTAGCCCTCCAAAGAATAAGGAAGCGGTTAGACCCAATAGCAGCAATCATTACTAGTGAAGAGTGGATCATTACTAGGAAAGAGTGGAGTGTTTAATTTACATTAATTTAATATCTCTTTTTAAAAAGAGATTTCATGAAACAAAAATCTCTAGCGTTAATATTTCTTTTCGACAATGTTAATAGGTATTTGTTCGCAATTTTCGAAAATTCAGATCGTTCGCCCAAAATTGAACGTACGCCACTTTTAAACATCTTGTGCTTCGAGGAATAGATTTACAGAAAAATTGGAGCTCTTTTTGAGGAAATTATGTAAATATGATGGGGTTTGGTGTAAAGTACCTTCAAAATTAAAAGATTAGTTTCAAATTCGAAGATTCGTAATATTAGCCAGATCGTTCAAGGAATATCCATTTTGGTGAAAATCGTGTTTACTTTAGGCTCTAGAATTACTCACACGAAGACGGATTCACAAAGAGGTTTTTTGGAAAATCACTTTTTCGGGTTCAAAAAACAAGCGTTTTGACAGCCTTGTGTATAGAAAATAAAAGAACAATACCAACAATCCACTTTTTTCGAACTAGCTACTTACAAAACGTGTTTTCTGTGAAAATTTCGACACTTCCTCCTACAGCATTACGTAACTCTCTTTACACGTGGAGGTAAAAATATTCCAGCGTTACTGGGATTTGAACTCGGATCCCTGTAGTCCGTAGGTCTGGCTCGACCGCACTGTGCTATCACAGATATTTCTCAACACGCTGTCCAAGCACACTTATTACGAAAAGAATAGTTACGTGATATTTATTGCATTTAGATTTTTTATTAGAGGAATGTTCTACATGTTTAAAAGGTATCAAATTCGCAATAAGAATTTAAACGATTACAACCCACGCAACTACATAGCTCATTTTACTTAGAAATATATTCAACCAGAAGCCGTGGTTTTTAGAACCCTCTGTGGAAGTCGTTGCCGGTCTTATCTTTCGGCGACTGTGGCCAAGGTTGAATTACGTCACAGATGAAAGTTGCGATAACGCTAGAGCTCAACACGGGCGCTTGCAGACGTTCTGAAGCCAGAATCGCAATAGGGGCACATTTATACGTGATTCTTAAAGACATTAACACACTAAAATAAGTAGTGGCGCCTCAAAACACATGCTTTATGTGATATTTATAATGGATACGAATGATTATAACTATACAATTAACCGCAAAATTGTTTCTACCCGCAAAAATTATTCGCCGTGGATGAGATTCGATCTTACGTGCCTAAGCTTCTCCAACAGTGCGCTTACCTGCTATACCACAGAAACTCTTATAACGTTTGTCTCTCACAAAGATGATTTTAAACTGTCATGTATCACAGATTTGACTAAAAAAGAACGTGCGGCGTTTAGATGCTTGTGTTAACTACAGACGGACAGACAGACGCCAACATGAGATCTACACCATTCTCTTAAACGTTCTTGAGATTATGGAAAAAAAATTAATCAAAACCGATGACGCCGCTTTTGAGAAAATTTTGAAAATATCTCTGGGGCTTTATGTAAAGTACCTCCCAAAATTAAAATATCGGTTTCGAATTAATGGAACCGTGATATCAACAAGATCGATTCGGTATTATCAATTTTGGACAAAATCGGTTGAACAATTTAACCCCTAGCGTTGTTCGCAGACGAAAGACTGATAGACAAACGTTTTGCCGTCATTCAATTTTTCGGTAACAACGATCCACAAAACATGAATTCTGGCTACACAACGCGTTAAAGGATTTCCCCCTAAATTTAGCAAATAAATTTATTCACTTTTTCGTTACCAGGATAGGACGGTTTTTAAGCCGAAAATTCGCCGTATTCTGGTGCACGATTACAATACCTTTTCTTCTTACGACAGTAAGTGCGAAAAAGTAGAAAATCAATAAAAACATTTAATCCTTTTTTCCACCCCCATTCCCGTCTTCCTAAAGGCCTAATAAAATAGCCTGTCCAACATAAAATGTATTAACCCCTATGTTATTTTTCCTAGTTTACCAATCCCCGTCTCAGTGCAGGGGAGTGGAGGCAAAACTAGGAGAAGAAAAATCCCACACCACTAACACCTGGCTGTAGAGTCCCAACTGGGACAGGCAGCTGAAGAGAGCATCAACCTCAGAAGCGTCGGCAATGAGCGCAACAATGGATGCTGTGGGCAGCAACAATTGACGCTGCCAAAATTGGACACATATTTGCTTATCAATTCCTGTTAAAATTGTTTTGTTTTTCAGTTAGCATTGCTGTGATTAAATGTTCTTATAAGTCTTGTTTATGGACCACTAATTCGTGTTTCGAATACATAAAATTATTTTTGCCCGATCTCAAGATATTCTAAAATAATTCTTAAATATTATATTTTCTTTTAAATGATGACCTACAAGTACAACCAAACAAATCATAATTAGTCTCTTCATAAATAATTAAGAAATTAAACAGTTATTGATGCCCCGGAAAGCAGTAAGCCCGCTAAAACATTTCATTTTCGCTGCGAACTCTATTTCAAAATGTATTTTAATTTGCTGCTTTAGTTAGTGAAAAAGGTAAAATAATTTGGAAAGTAAATGAATGAATACTATTATAAATACGTATTGCCTAATGCATATCTGCGTATATATATATATATATATATATATATATATATATATATATATATATATATATATATATATATATATATATGTATGTATGTATGTATGTATATACACATACTTCTCGACTTTAAACTCGATTACAACATTTTATTGAACGTAGATATATTCTAACATTAACGTTAAGTAAATAAAGGCCGGTATTACACTGTAAAAGATCTTTGTCAAAGATATTTTATAAAAGAAATATGACAGTGTAATAGCCAATATTTTATAAAAGATTTCTTTTAGAAAATTTCTTGGATAAAATGTAGTCTCCGGCTTCCAACTTTTATCATATTTGGTAACATGGCGTCCGATATAGGGGTATTGCTTCAACCAAAGTCATAATTGCTGAGTGCGAGTAATTAGAATGTTTATATAATACTGTCCATCCGAACTACAAAAGTAAAACCAAACGAATTAACGTTTGTAGGACACATTTTCCCGGGAAGTGGAAAATATGGTGTTTGGAAAATGTTCAGTTCAGGAAGATAATTTTTTTAAACTTCCCTATCAGAGGACAGAATTTCGAAAGAAGGAAGAACGACAAAGAAAATTGAATGTTTCCTCATCCATCCTCAAATAATTCTTCATTTCGAAGGTCTTTAATCAATGCTTCACAATGTGCGACCCATAACCTCACCATGGCATTGTTCTAAAGCCTCACCCTCAAACGTTTTCTTATTTACCTTTTGCTACATTAGCATTAAACATAGATTAGTTATAATAAAACATAAAGTAGCAAAACACAACTATTTGTGCGTAATTGATTGTAAATGGCGAGCAAACCTACATAAAATTTGGACGAAATGTTATACTCTCATCAAATTTCTTTGTCAAAGTTTTCTCATCAAAGTTCAGAGACTGCCACAAAGTTCTTTAGCAAAGATATGTCATATAACTTTTATAGTGTAATACCGGCCAAAGCCGCCGTATGTTATATCTTTCCCATTCATGTCGCCAACAATGAACTTCTCGGAAACACATCTCAAATATCCATAGTTGAATATTATAACAAGAAAATATCAAATTTTTGTAATAAATGTTCCTTCAAAATTCCGGTATTTTCTGTTTTTCTTTCATGTTATATTTAAATACTATTATTAAGAGAGAAAACCTCATTGAGATAATTTCAATTAAATCAATGCAACTCGAAGAGCAAACGCTCGTGCGATTTGAAGAATAAACGCGTTTTTTGTGTACTCAGAATTTGTCTTGTATATGAGTTAGGGCAAGGGGATACCAAAATTTAAGAAAACGTTCACAGAATACATTTCTCCCTACAGTACATTACACACAATTTTTAACTGTTTTTGACATTAAATGAAAAATACAGCGTCGTAATAGCGCCTTGTCCGTCCCGACAATCATCAGAATTCAAAAGAAATTCAGAATGACAGCTCGTCAAACGAAGCGGGGGAAATTCAAATTTGCTATTTCAAAAATTGTAAAATTATCTAAAGTACTTATATTTTTAAACAATTGTACGTGATCTTTATTAAAGGACTGATTATTTGAAAGGAATATTTGAAGATCTGTTTTTGATGAACACATTTCATTAAGGAAACAAACTATCTTCAATACTTAAGTTGTAGGAAAACGCCGAAAAAAAATTGTTTTCTTGCATTTTTGGAAAAATTCAGTATATGAACGAAAATCATCTCCGCCATCGTCTTATAGCGTCCATTACGCTATCCGGCAATAAAATTTAACCAGAAAAGTTCATGCCATTTTTAAATTTTTGAAAATGTTTCAGGGGCTTCTTGTAGAGTACCATCCAAAAATAAAATATTGATTTGAAATTCAGGAGGGCTCGACATCAGGCAGATCGCTTGCGGATTATCAACTTTGGAGAAAATTGCCTGAACAGTTTAGCCGCTAGCATTGTTCACAGAAGAAAATACGTTTTACAATTAATCGTTTGTTTTTTGTATTTACTACCCACCAAACCTGGCTTCTGGCTACACCACATGCTAAAGGGATTTTATTCTATATTTATCAACTGAATTTATCCACTTTTTTTGACACCAGGGCCCGGAAATTACAGTTTTTTGTGTCGAAAATTAGCCGATTTCCTCCGTAGAATTACGTAACTTTTTACTTTCTCGTATACGCACATACATACGGAATAATATACGTAGTATAGAGAAAGTTATGTAATGCTCCGCGAAAAAAACGGCGAATTTTCGGCAGAAAAAATGTATTGCCGGGCCCTGAAAACAAAGGAGTGGATAAATCCAGTTACTAAATTAAGAGAAAAAATCTCTAACACGTGATGTAACCATAATTCCTGTTTTGTGGGTCTTTGATGCCAAAACACCAATTGAAAGCAAAACGTCAGTCTGTCTGCGTCTGTCCGTCTCTCCGTCCATCTGTGAACACTACTAGCGCCTAAACAGATCGTACGATCTTTTCCAAATTGAAGAATCCCTTGTCGATGTGATTCTAGTTGAAACTTTGAGATTTTAAAAATCATTCTTTAAAATTTGAGGGTACATTACATGAAGCCGTCGGTCATTTTCAAAAGTTTCTCAAAAACGACCCCAAATTTTTTTCTTTAAATTTCTTCTAAGAATAGAGTAAAATACACTTATAAAGGCGACATACGTCCTATGTCCACTGTAAACTCTGAATTCTCGAAAATTGGAAAAGTTTGAATTTTTTCGCCGTTTTCCTACAACTCTAATATTGAACACAGATTTTTCTTTCAAATGAAATTTGTTGTCCATAAATAATTCTTTATTTCCATAAATAAGGTCATATAATTTTGTTTGAAAATTACAGACAGACGAACAGACACAAGAACAGACACATCAACAGACACACGAACGTACAGGCTTTTCGTCGTTGTTCGATTTTTCTGTATCAACGACCCACAAAACATTGGTTTCGGGCAACACGAGTTAAAGGATTTTTTCTACATTTCACAACATTAGTTAACCCTTTTTACGTTACCAGGACCCGGCATTAACAGTTTCCCCATAGATTCTAACAATAATATTCGAATGTTGTTGAAATAATGCCTTTATTATGATTTTCCTATAGAATTGTTAAGAATACCAAGTAAAGAACAGAAGATTCCTTTCTTATTGTATTTCATTTCATATTGTTAATAAATCTCTTTTTAATATTTACTGATTATTTCATCTTTGGAATTGATTGAAAATTTTCGTTGAATAGAAACAACGAAAAACAATTTTTTCTTCCTTTCTGGTAATTATGTGGTAAGAAGAAAAAGTATTGGAATCATGCGCCGGGAGACGGGGATTTTTCGACAAAAACCTCTAAATTCCGATCACTGGCCACGACAAAAGTAGACAAATTTTATACTTGTATATAGTGCATTACGTCAATACGTTTGTAGACAGAATCCATGTTTTGCGGGTCCTTGTTACTAAAAAATCTATTTACGACAAAACGTCTGTTTGTCCGTCTGTAGATAACACAAGCATCTAAACGCCCCACGTTCTTTTTTAGTCAAATCTGTGATACATGACAGTTTAAAATCATCTTTGTGAGAGACAAAAGTTATTCCCTTTAGCATGTGGTGTAGCCAGAAGCCAGGTTTGGTGGGTATTCGAAACACGAATTAGTGAAGCATTTGCAGTTTAAAAAAAACACTTTCTTTGCGCATCGGAAAGGAGGTAGTCTTGCCGTGTACCTGGTGGTGAGGGGGAACCGTGTCAGGTGAGTTAACTTTAAAGACCCGAGTTCGAATCCCGACGAGTAGAAAATATTTTCTGCTGCAGTAGGTCTTTTTTTTTTGTTTCTTTTTTGCAGGTTCACATAGTCCGTATTGAATATTGCATAGCAATTACGAATAATACGTGAAAATATATGCTGTTGAGGCAACACTTGTTTTGAACATAAAACACTTTGTAAATAGTATGTATAGTAAGATAAACTTTATTTAGGTGAGTAAACTTAGACCATTCACTTTGATTCTCTAAATTAAAACTTGACGTAACTGAGAACAGTCTCGTCATAAGAGTTATTATGATACATATATCCTTTATTTTTAAAATCTTAGGCCCCGAAACGCGCCTCAAATTAATTATTAATATAATAGCAATAGCTACTTATATATAATATAATTTCATAATTATTTCCAAGAACCGGAACGCCGTTCCGTCGCGTACCAACAGAAATCAAGCCTTTTATATCCTTTATACAGGATATTCGGGGAAGAAATGTCGAATCTTCGAAAAATAGCTGTTAAGACAATTTTAAGCTTATTTTGTCTAATAAACTACACGGATATTCCAAATGGCTAAGCCGCAATAAACATTCAAAAGTTGGTTTGGATATGTTTTCTAGGCAACTATTTGCGTTGTAGAAGCATATAAACACTTCATTAATATCTAAATTGTTTATGATTAACAAAATAAATGAATACATTTGATCAGAAAGAAAAATTAACCTAGAAATAAAAAAGCACCCAATTTTCACAGTTCGACTGCTTTTTTATTTCTCGGTTAATTTTTTTCTGAACTAATATATTAATTTATATTGTTAATAATAAACGTGTTACATGTTTCTGGGGTGTTTACATGATTCTAGAATGCAAAGTTTTGCGTAGAAATCATATTTTCAAACCAAAATTTGCGTGTTTATTGCAGCTCAGCCATTCAAAATATCTATGTAGTTTATTAGACAAAGTATGATTAAAATTGTTTAAACAGCTTTTTTCAAACTTTCGACGTTTCCTTCCCCGATACTCTGTATATCCATGCTTCTTTAAAACCAAAAACAATAATTTGCGTACTGAAAACTAATTAATTAAACCCATGGCAGTATAATTGTTAACATAAGTACTGTCACACATCTTTCGCAGGATAAGGAGTAAAATTTAAAGAAAAATTATAGTTCACATGAATTTTGACAAATTGCGTCTTACTTTCTATGATATTCAAATGGTAACATTATATTACAATATTCAATTGGTTAACAATTTCGTCTAAAGAGTCTTGTTTGATAATTCTCCAATTTCGTATTGTAATAAGATATCTTATGATACTCATGTCGTAAATAACTATTTGACAACTATTATGTTTAGTGTATGTGTCTAGCAGGTTTTGTATTATTCTGAGAAACTGGATCATACGAATCACGTTTACTACGTTATTCACACAGGAGCACATGAATCTCAAAAAAGTATTTAATAATATAATCCTTGCTGATGAATCAACGTTTTATTGATATTTTAATTTTGAAAATTTTCATTAGTTTGGATGTTTAAATATAGGTATCACATGTAATTACATGTCTGTTAAACACGATAGCATTATATGAAGCAAGAAACATTGTTTTTCGTTTGATCATTCAACTTCATCAATCACTCAAAATTACTTTAATTTTCTCTGCTTATCAGTTTTTAATCTCAGATCTTCGATGAAGACATGAATCAAATAACATCGTAGATATTTGAGTGTTTTAAAAATAATAACGTGAATAAATGCTTATATTTATTGAATTGGTTTTATAATAACCTGTAAAAACATGGATTTTCTGTTGGTTTTGGGGATGTTGAAAACATTCAAATAGTAAAGGCAATGTTAAGCTGGTGACCTTTAACATTGTTTATTTGATATTTTTCTTAGGGATAGTTTATAATGGTTAAACGTTTTCAAAGAGTGCACATTAGATACCTCGAGTGGCCCGTTTCCGTTTAATAAACCGCTACGTTCTCGCTGTACAGATGGTCGTGCAAAATTCAAGGTTTTGATAGATTCGTAGAATGGCGGCCAACAAACCACCTTCGAACTCTGACGATACTGAAATGTAGTCTGTGTTGGGAAGGTCATATCACTTGACCACCAAGTTCGTTCTATGTATTTTCACTGGGAAATGCTAGTGCATTGATATTTACTAAACTGTAAACAAACGCTAAATCTCTTTGAATTGTTATAACATCTGTTTTGCTTTCTTTTAGTAATATCAACTCGTTTTACCAAATACGTGAGTTTGTTATATTTTTACACGCTACAATTATTTAATTTTACAAGTATTTATTTTCAAGCATTTAGGAATTCATGAAATTTCATTGAAACGTTCGCCAATCTAAAAACCTTTTAAATGTATATTAAATATATTAATGTTGTTTAAAAATATGTATTAACAATGCGTAGATTTAGCACATAAAGCTCTGATTTGAATATTATACAATGAAATCATCAAATTAACAGTTGTAGAAAGGAATGATAAATTGAATTGAAAATATTAACTTAAAGTTTATATACGTTTTTTTAGAAATTTCTATACTTGTGTAAATATTGTGATGTGTGATTCTACTCATGTGATCTTTCAAAACCCAAAATTGAATATTTCTGTATTTGAAAACGTTAACACTACCTTCATCCAATCCAGTGCAGTTTATAGCAAACAGCTAAGCAATATGTTTCCCTATTTTTAATGGTAATGGTTAAACAAGAGGAACAAATAGTTTCTGACTCTCGGTGTTAACAGGGGACTTAAAAAAATTAATAATACAGTTATTCGGTTGCTCAACACCCCTTTGATAGAAAAACAGAAACAATTGTTTGGGCGTAATGCACCTTGAAAAATATTTTTTTATAATCAATTTCTTTCCTATTTGATAAATATATCGACTTGAAAATTGTAGGACTTAAAAGAGAATATAAAAACCAAATAAAAGTTATGCTCATACTCGCCGTAAAAATACGAATTTAGCATAATTAAATTGGCCACAGAATTTGTTTACAAGCAAGTGCATTTTAAGCGTATGTGGCAGGCAAAAGCGCGGCATTGGAGAACTGTTTTTTCAGTATGCCCATCCCACGCTATTCTGCTAGCGCGAATGAATTAAGCGCAAACAAATGGGGTCTACTAAGATGTTAATTTCTTATAAACAATTACATATATCTCGAGAACGAGATATAATAGCACCGAACGGATTCCGGAATTTTGCATCACATTTAAACGCCATTCAGATTAGACAATAAAAAAATTTGCAACAATTGCAAATTTATAAACAATTTCCAAATTTTGCAAATCTAAAGTGGGGAGAGTCTCCCGATGTCCCAGAACCAAAAACAGCGAATTAACAATTTTGCAACAATTTATAATTTTATAAACAAAATCGAAATATGCGTTAGAACGGCCGGGAAGGCTCCGCAAATTGTGCCTGAAATGAATATCTCAAAATAGCAGTTTGTCAGGAGTTACAAATCGATTACTAAAAGTTATAATAAATTTTGCTAAAATGATAAATATTTACTGGTCTATAGACAATCATTCTGGACGGAAAACCCCGCTTAGAAATATTTTTTTCGTCGTGGCGTACGCGCAGGCAAACTACCTCCTTCGGCAGGGAAATATGACGATATTTCCGTCTCGTACGTAAACGAACTAGCCCCCTCCCCCTGAGACAGCGTTCTTTCTGCCCCTTGGGATGTTGCACCAATCACAGACAACTGTGGTTCTACCTGCTAGCGATTGGTCAACGCGTCCCTTCCCCTGCCCTCCCCCAGGCCGAGGGGTGTCCAAGTTTGTCGGCGCGGTGTGGAAGATAGAATTTTGAACGACATTTTTTCTGAGGGAGAGGGTACATTGACTGGACGCAGGGAAAGAGAAAGTCAGCGTAAGTGTCGCGATAGTGAGGTCATTTCGTTTTCTGTTGGGTCGTTGTCTATGAAATGTCAGATTTGTTCTGCTTTGTACTTCGCATGTGAGAGAAATTCTGCAAACGAGTTTACTCTGTGTTACTTAAATAGGAAAATAAGTTTTCCTTCGAGCAATATGCCAGAAGAAATCAAAGTTTTTTATAGGACATGATGACACATCAAAAAACTTTAGAAAGAATATCCGTCAGTATAATAGTGCTCTTTCTTTTGTATCATTTGGCGCCGATATGGCATTGCCACCTGGTCATGGGCCATACGTGTTCAACATTTTGGGAACTCCACATCACAAAATATCTTCGTTATACTCCAAACAATGCAACATATCGTGAACATTAGTCTGGGTACAGCATCTTGCATTTATCTCAGATCTCACCGTCAAATTTTGACGGGTTTTCACTAGTTATTTCTTTAAGTTTTTGGTAGGGGTAATGCCAAATGTAACCTATACAATAACATAAACGCAATTTTTCTCCATTCTTTTATTTTAAATTACAAACGTAACCTTTTTTTGACTTTTGTCTCAGTTCGGTAATATTGCGATTTGTTGTCATTATTGTATTGATGAGTTCTTGTGCTTTAAATAATGCCATATATAGTTTGACGTTTTTCGGAAACTCAATAGATTCTTGTGAAAGAGCGTCAAATTTCACATTTACACTATCGCTCAAACGGCTTCAAATTTTTCAATGATAATTTCTACTTGGAACGAGGTTTGACTCTTCTTTATTATTCTTAAAGAAATGTATCGTATCTACTATTAGAAAACCGAAAAGTTGAGAAAATGTACTTTGTGCGGCGATAGATGGCAGCTAGCAAGAGGATGGGGCAAGACCGTAAAGTCGATACCAAGGAAATTAGAAAACTTTACTACGATAAAGTCTGTGCCACTCTGTAGCACCACTAGTTGCAAAATGTCCGTCCGTCTATCGGTTTGTCTTTCCGTCTGTGAACACCTCTAGCTCCCACATCATACGTAAGCATTTTTGCAAATTGAAGAAACCCCTGTTATCTGGCTAGAGCTCTGAGAGTTTTATAAAACGTTCTTCAAAAATTGGGACAATTGGCTGTGGGATAGATAGTAACTGGCAAGAGGATGTGAAAGGCCAGTACACAACAAAGAAATTAGAAAACTTTACTACGAGAAAGTATGTGCTATTATATAGCTTTACTTTTTTCTTTCAATTCTCGAAATACAGAGTGTTCACCAAAAATTCGACATTCAGTATTTTTAAGCATCACTTGGTCTGTTTGAGAAAAATCGGAAAAAATTGTAGCCATTTTGAGAAAATATCCTTTTAAAATTTTATTTGAAGAAAATCATGCGAAAACGACTCATATATTTGAAATCTTCTAAACTACTCTATTTAAACAAATGTTTCTGAAGAACAGTATTCGCGTTGTATGAATACAACTAAATGTTTTTGAAACTGCAATTTTTGAAAAGTAGCAGTGCGTTCAACGTCAATGAGACATGCGTCATCATCTGTGTTCTATACAAAAAATTAAAGAAAGTAACCATTTTCATGAATGTCTAGGGTTCATATAAGTAAAACCGAAAATAAAAATGTTTGTAAATCATCGCGTCCCAAGTTTGAGCAGATAGATGATTATAAATATTGGACAAAAAATCTTAACAGTTACAACGCTAGTTTTAACAATTAACGAAAGATATTTTCCAGTAAACGAATTTTTAGAGATTAAGGACCCACAAAACGTGAATGATAAATACTCAACGTGTTAGAGGAAGTAATTTATGATACAAAACAACAGGAATTATCTACTTTTGGGTGTCTGGACTCAAACAAGTTTTTTTCTTTTAAAAATTGCCATTTTTCTGCAGCAATATTACTTACATAAACATCTAGACGTCTCACCAAAAAAATCCATCAAATAAAAATTCACGTTATCGAATGTCACGTAAGCCATTGCATACCCTAAACGCCGTGAGACCACCCCATCAAAACAGACTTCGCCCGCCTCTAGCGGCGAACCCACCAACGTCCTAGAATCTGTTCTACTATAAACGCCATTCCCGCAAGTGAAAGGCTCACGCCATACAGAACAAAATGCCCCGTGAATTGAACTGCCTTCAGCTTTTTAGGTTTCGCATCCCCTCTGAATAGAGACTTCTCCCCCTGCCCATCCAAGTCCAAACCGTACTCCAGCAAATGGTCCCAGTGCTCACTCAAGCCGGACTGCAACAAACGGAGGATAAGAGAATTAAGGGCGTGAAGGATCTTGTGATTGCGACGCACACAATATGAGTACAAACCGGAAAACTCTATTGGCTCTTTGACTTTGTGAAGCAACCTTTGACCTTCCTTTGTGTACTTTCTGTAGCGAGATAAGATAGAATACATATGTGAGCCCATCCAAGTTGCAGCTCTTCCAGTCTCGACAATGTCTTCCACACATGAATCTCTTTCATCTACACGAAGAATTGGTGTTACATTTCTTGCAAGTTTCCCTAAGTTGTAAGTCATTCCAGAAATGAAGTTCAAATACACGTCGCTTTCAACGTACAATCTGTCAGTCGCCTGCACAACTTCTTCAATGGTGTCCAACTCATTAAAATGTCGGGGGACTGTGAGAAAACCAAGCAAGAGCCCCGTGTAGGCATTGGCAGCTAGTAGCCACATGAGGAATCCACAGATGAAGACGAGCCTGTGAGAAAACAAAGGAATGCGCCTGGAGGTTCCACCGCTCAGAATCATCTCTAGGACGTCTAGGGCGCCATTGGCTGCGGCAATGAAGTTCATCTGTTGTGTCCGCACCAACGTCCAGGTGAAAACCATCAGCGCGAACATGGCACCGAGCGAGCACCAGGTCTGCCAACGGAAGGGCAGCAGGAGCACCAACGCAAAGGGCATGCGCTGGGCACGGCGCACCACTAGATGCTCCTCAGCCTACGGACAAGAAACGCCTTTTATTCATAGGTATAAACACGGCGACTATAGATCTTTTACCTTTAGCACTAAAATATACGTAAGGGCACAACGTACCACTAGGTTCTCTGAACGGGGGGGAACCATCATCTCTCCCGTGACAAATCATGAACAAAACTTAGAGGACTAATAGATATAAAATTATTACCTGCAATGCAACTACCGTGAATTCCTTATACATTTCCGTTAATTCCAAGTTAAAATGGGTTATTTTTGTAACAGGTAATACAAGTTCTGCCCGTCTCTCTATAATTGCATTAAATTGACTTTTAGATTGCAACATTTTCCGCCGCATCCCCAGCTGCAAGAGCATCTTGGCAAACTCATAGTCACGTCCTCCGAACCGCACTTCTCCTCTTCTGTTCAACCACATGTGTTGCTCGCGGATGACGAACACGAACCTGAATCCTTTCAGGTTTTCAACTCCATTTGACAGACGCAGGTGCTGGGTGCGCTCATGACGTTGGTCTCTGCAGAAATCAACCACGCGCTTTGCCACGTTGGGCCATACTTTCCGCTCAGGGTCGTAAGGCTTTGCGAAGTACACGTACGGCTCGCTGTCTGGGTTCAGATGCAACACCCGAGTGGTGCCGAGTAGGCGATGGAACTCTGTGTATATACCTTGAAAAAATTCCCTACTGGAGAAATTGCGCAAATACACTATTAAGAAATAACCCTGAACGTTGGTCCAGCGCGAACTAGTTAAAAATTTGGCCAGAACGTCAGGAGAAATATATCCTCCACTCACTGGCAGCACGGTTACAAATCCACGTGAAGGGTTTTCAGGGGTTGGCACCATCAGCACTGGCAGGTTGGCAGCATGAACTCCGGCGGCGATGCTCAAAGGCTTTGGCAAGTCTTGTAACGGGATGGTCACCTGTGCATTTCAAGAAACACTTCAGATAAGGCCTTGTTTACACGCGTTGTGGTGTATACTCAGGGTTGTGCAAACTAATTTACATTTTAGATTAACAAAATACTTCGCCAAAATTCTTTGTAAGTGAGTATTTAAATACATACTTAAAACACATTAGGTTTTGATTTGCATAATACATACATATTTAAAATACTCCAAATTCTAAATATACTAATCTTGTAATATATCTTCTTTATTACAGCAATATTTAGTAATTGTCAGTTACATAAATTTCTGAATAACTAACTGTAATATACATATATGTATAAGAACTTCCAAATATAAAATGTTAAAAAATATCTCAAAGTCAAATAAACCGAAATTAATTTTAAAATGACAAATGTTTTTAAAAATTCTTAAGACATTAAACCACCACTTGAAGAACGTGTAAAACCCATAGGGAAAAACAGTTGTGCAACTGGCACAGATTCATAAACTTCATTTTATACCTAGAGGTGTTACAGAATGGCACAGACTTTCCCATAGAAAAGTTTTTAAATTACCTTGGTGTGGTCTGGCTATCAAGTCTTGCTCCATTCTCTCACCAGTTTCATCTATGGTCGCCCAAAGTACATTTTTTTGACATTTTCTCAACATTTTGCTTTCCTAATTGTACAACCATAATATACTTTCAAGAATATTAAAGAAGGGTAAACTTTGTCTTAAATAAATATTTTCATTGAATAATTTGTAGCAATTTTTAAGAAAATGGCAATTAAGCATTAATGTAAATGCGAAATTTGAAGCTCATCTTCTAGAAATCTATTGAGTTTTCGCAAAAGTTCATTTGAAGTAATTTAAAAAACTTCCACTTCCAAATACAATAATGTGTACACATTCATTGAAATGTGCACAATAACGGTGTGAAAATATTTTTAAAAAATTACATTTAAGTAATTTTGGATTACATTACTTTAATTAAATTATTTAAAGCACACATACTCATAAATATAATAATATGAACAAATTGTTGGTGATATAATATTACTGACGTGAGAGACAAGTAAACAAATGTAATCTTGAAAAAAACAAAAGAACAGAGCTCTATGGCGTTTATGTCATCATATAGGGTTTGTTTAGCACTAACCCTATCAAAAATTTAAAGAAAAAATATCGAGCTGTTTCTGAGAAAAACACGTTTTTGTTAGTTTTGAACATTGCAAATATTGTACGCACTATTGCACGAAAACTACTAAAATTTGCAAGAAAATCTACATAACCTTAATGATAGAATTATTTATGAACTATGAAATTTCATTTGAAGGAAAAATCTGTCTTCAATTTTGTAGTGGCAGGAAGACGCCAAAAATCCAAACTTTTGCAAAATTCTGAGTTAACCTTGATAAGCGGGCCTATGCCATCTTCATAAGTGTATTTCACTCTATTCTTAGAAGAAATTTAAAGATGGAATATGATGGAAAAATCTGCTCTTCAATATTATACCCTCAAATCATCTCATGTGCACGTTTCTTGAAATATGAGGGTTTTTCCCAAACGTTTGAGTTATATGGTGACAATATATATGTTTTCGAACACCACCTATATACATGCTGGAGATTTATTTCCAAGTGCAATATTTTTTAAATATTAAATTTTGGAATTCATTTAATTTAGAATTTTGTCTGAAAAAACAGTAGCTTTTGATATTTTTCGAAAGAATTTTCTGGCGTCAAGAACATCGTAATATTCAAAACACAACATAAGTGACTTGCCCATGGTCAGTATCGTAGCATACCTGGTTGGGCGGCTCCTTATTGTGTTGAAGATCTGGGATTCAAATTCTAGCCTGCACTACTTATTTTTTATTTTTTACATTATTGTGTGTATCTGGCAAATGACTTTAAAATCAATTCTAGACGTGGAATTTTATATATCGTTTTACTTTTCAATAATTATATATTTTCTTCTCTCTCAGCCGTCGTTTCCTTGAGGTTTATTAGAAGAATGAAGTGATAGTAGTGTAAAAGTTGTAATATATTACGTACCCGTTATCAATAAAACAAGAAAATAACACCGGCTTTTCTATTGTTTGTATTGGTAGTCAAATGTACAGAAAGTGAATAACTGTGTTAATGGTAGGTGTGTTTTTTTCCCAATCAAATATTTTTGAGAATCCAGTGATTACCAGCTGCACTGTAACTCCGGCAGAGAGCTGTAACGGCTATCCACGCCGGCAGTGTGTGTTTTGTTTCCTTGCTAGGAAGCGATAACCGAGCAAGTGGCAACAGCTCAGGATTTGGCAACAGGGCATTGGTCACTGGAGGCCTGTGGCCGCTGCTTGGCCCTTTAACACGAGGATGGATTCTTCATTGTAGGGAAGAAAGTGAGAGGAAATTAGTATGTGAGCTTATTGCACTCGTCGGTCACAAATCATGTGTCTGCCTGAATTTTGACATTTGCAAACACGTTAGAAACGTATGTTAACACGGTGTATAAAAAATGTATTTCTTAATGCTTCTGTTCGAAATTGGTTGTATTTGGATCTGTACGACAATTCCCAAACGTGTTTTAAATTAAAATTTTCACAAAACAACTAGTGAGAACCCGTCAACATTTGACGGTGAGATCTGAGATAAATGTAAAATACTGTACCTAGACTAATGTTCACAATATATTGCATTGTTTGGATCTTGAGGGGATAACGAAGATATTCTGTGATGAGGAATTCCCAAAATTTTGAACTCGTATGGCCCATGACCAGATAGCAATGCAATATCGGCACAAAAGATATAGCACTATTATACTGAAGGATATTATTTCTTAAGTTTTTTGATGTGTCATCATCTCCTATAAACAACTGTTTGATTTCTTCTGGCATATTGCTCGAAGGTATACTTATTTTCCAATTTAAGCCACACAGAGTAAAAATCGCTTGCAGAATTTCTCTCACATGGAAAGTACAAAGCAGAACAAAACTAACATTTCATAGACTATGACCCAATAGAAAACGAAATGACCTCACTATCACGACACCTACACTTTCTCTTTCCCTGCGTTCTGTTAATGTACGTTTGCGTCTTTTGGGGCGCGTGGACAACGATTCGGAATTCGACATAACCTGTAAACAACTTCACTAAAGTATTACAACCGAGCAAAACCCACTGTGCGAATGTTCTCTACAAAATACCCACAGAAGCAAATACATGCAAACTGTCAACACCACAATGAAATTTTTACACTGAAACAAAACCTTGACGAATTGTAAACAAATCACAACAATCAACACAAAACATCAAGCAGCGTGGGCTCACATCTATGGACTCATGTATATCGATTTTGAAACTGCCGCCCTTTGAAAGAAAACATTTGACTATTGATAAGCGTACTATTAAAGAATGATTTAATTAATTAATTTACACCGTAAATGTTGGTGAATCAACACAAACAATATCTTATAACACATCTAGGGATCATATTCTTTCATTTAAAAGAAAAAATACAACAATCGGTTCAGTAGAAGCTCTAAACGAAGCCATGGCAGAATACCTTATTTTTTTAAATATATAGATTATGGAAATAAACTATGTGTTTGTACACTAAGTGACTGAATGAGTTTGTAAATACTGATAGGGGAAGGCAAATTTTTATGAAAATGTGATGTTTCAAATCTCCCAACTACTATTCATTTCCCCAGAATACATTTCTAATGAATGACGAAAACAACTGTTTTTTTCTAAATAAAAAAATTATTTATAGGGAAAACGTAATCTGTCATGTAAATTCGACCATATAACTTTCAAAATATCTAACTTAGTAAATCGTAAAAAGTGATTCAGATTTTTATTGCTTGTCTAGCACTATTCGCAAGTTAATAAGTGAACATATTTATTTAAAATTCAATAGAACACTGACTGGTAATTACCTGACGTAATTAAAACAGAAACTATGCCAAAATAAAAAAAGGGAATTGCTATGATTCCACTAGAATACACCAAACATAAAACAATAAACCAAACAGCGTAATGCAAGCAATATATTTTCCCAACGGAACATCAATACCCTGATATTTTATTGACGTAAGCGTAGAAATATGGATTATATAACGGCAAAATGATTGTTTCAAGGCTCGTCTCTCCAGAATATCTGCTTGCCGACCGAATCGTACCTCCGTAGAGTTTGCCCTGTTATTTGAAGGCACACACAACATTATTTTCCAGTTTATCGATACATTATCGTTTCGAATTCAATCAGTCTGGAGGAGAATTCTAGCGGATTGCTGCTCTGATCGGTAGTTTACCAATACCATCTTTCATCTACCACCTCCCCCTCTCCTTGTCCCTTTGCCTCCCATTATCTACACACACGTAATACTCTACCATGCACATCTAGAGGCCAGTCGGGACTCAGGGAGTCTTCCCAGTTAGGGTGATTCCCCACTAGGGGGAGATGAGTGGAGTGGGAAATCCCTGCATGCGGACGTGTAGACCAATGCATGCCGACCCTGCATGCTGACTTGCAGGATCTCATGTTTGAGAGGAGGAGGAACTCCGCCATCTTCCTGAAATAACTTGAACGACAGATACGAGACTATTGACCATAGTAGTTAACGCACTCCAAATCAATAAATACCATCTATTTCGCAAATTATACACCCGCAAATTGTTACCGCACACCGACTTTTGAGGCAGCTAATTAACACACGCTAGATTCTTTTATGCTAATACAGCGGTTCTGTATTCTCTTTGTGTTCGTTGGATTAATGGGCAAATTCACGGCCGGCGGGGGGCGGGGCCCCGTGGGCGCGCGCGCCATCACCGCCGCTTAGCCTAAGCGCCCGCAGGGAGCGGCGGCCCGCGCCGCGCCACACTCCTCCACGCCGCCTCCGGGGGCCCCGGCTTCGATCTCCCGCGCGCCCCGCGCCATCCCGCGCCGCCGCCGCCACGGCACTTACCGCGCTCACACCATTAGGTAGCGCCGGCGCAAGAGGGGGTTGGAGGGGTGGTTGTCTTGGGTATTGGTTCCGGGGTTCCTTTTGGCTTTTAGGTTGGATTTTAGGGTGTAAGCTGAAAGACAAGGTCTAAGATTTAAGATCGCTGTTTAGAATCCTTTACATTCACAATATGAAATTTCAAATCAAACATTTCCCAATTTGATACATTTGTAAAAATTAATGTAATACTTCTAAAACGTGTTATGTAAATATCCATTTTCCGGATGAACTACTCAGTCTATCTCAGCAAAAGTGTTGTTTGAAAGGTGGGTGTCCCCGATGACGGCACGTATAACTGAAATTTTGTTCATCATTACAATTACTGAAATATTTTATTTCTTTCAGGATGTAAGATACAGGGATGTAGGAAGTTGGAGTGCAAGCTTACTATCTTGAGAGACGAAATTGAAATCTTAGTCGTTTTCGGTGGGCTAAGAGAGTTTGTGACATTATAAATCAGAGTATTATTTTTTCCCTGTATTACACTCCTCTTCCTTGCAGATTCCTTTAAAGTGGACATAATTAAGCGGCGGGAGGGCCTAAGAGGAGATTGTCTTACTGTATTCGCTTTGGGCTTTTAAATTAGATTTTTGGATGTAAGGTGAGCCGCAAATACAAAAGTTGAATGTCGCAATTTAGGATTCTTTGTTTGCCTAATGAATATTCAAACGATTCAAAATTTGGTACGTTTGTAAAATCAAGTAAATTATTTCTAAAACGTTTCATATAAACATCTCTTTTCTAAATGAACTACTCAGTCATTCGCGCGAAAAAAGGTGTTGTTTGAATGCTGGAAGTCCCCAACAACTGCGCTTTTAACGTTCATTTTTGATAAGCTATATAAACAATAATATTGAAAAAACTCTTTGTGAATGTCAACACCAAGCACAACGGCGATGGAAGAACATTCACCGTGCAGTTTTAAGTCGCATTTGCGTTTTTCAATGTTTCTTCTAAGATTCTGAATTGGTAAGTAATTTTCATCCATTATTATATATTACGCACGACTAAGATTTCCCTCTTGTGTTTGCGAATCAATAACCACGGACTGGTCAAGAATCCTCTGGTCGTGAAGCACTATTCAAATCACTGATCTGTTTGTAATGTTTATAACCTGCTAGTAAGTTCCAGGCTCTGGCAATAAACGACGAATTTAATGTGTTCGACATTAAATTCTAAAAAATTAAACGATCCTTCAACCTCTACAAAATTTTTAGTACTTATCAATGCAGAGATGATGTATAAAGTCTTTCATACTTGGGCATTACAAAGTTGTTTCGGACATCAGACTGACAAAACTACCCTTTCTTGTTAGATATATGATCAGCATATGAACATAAATTTTATAACAATTATGTCGTACATCGTACCAATGCGTTCTTGAATACCTACATGAAGGTGTACATTGAACTTTAGGATATAGAACATTTCAATAGGCATAAAAAAGTGAGATATTCCCTCTGGAGCGAATAATTTGTATGTAAAACCTGGTTCACCTCAATCATTATGAATATACTGCCACATTTCCAGATTTTCTTTTAATTTTCAGAATACATATGCATATGTACATGTGCGAAATTTAACATGAAATATGTGTTACCCAATAGACCTCTTTAAATTTAAGTGATCACTGAATTTTGTACGTTTACTTTTCTGAAACGTTATTAACAACTGTGCACATTTTAATGTTTTGTCTTGAAGTGAATAAAACATTGGGAGTGTGAAATGATAATTTGTAATCATACTAGGTCATTGTTTTCAAATTTCTCTTCTGCTAAACAATGCTAATCATATAGAAGTGTAATCTAACAGTGAAATACCTTCAACAAATGCATTAGGCAAAAATAGTTAGGTCACAACTCTCTGTGGAGCTGTTGAAATATAAATATGAAGCAAACTTTGGAAAATAATCTACTATAATTCAGTTTAGAAGAAAAGTTAAAATGCAATAAACCTGAATACGGCTTCAAACTCCCCCGTGCGATTATATCGATTATATCGCACGGGTTCCCACTAGTTGTTAATAATTTTGAAACCTACAAAACTTTCTGCTTAAAACACACTGAGGACAGTGTATTTGTATAGCCTTTGAACTTGTACTATCGCATATTGATCACATCCTTACCAATTTCGGGTATTTTTTTGTGTCGGACTGCCAGCGAGACTTTCGTTACCTGCCCGACCAGTTAACCGCCCGGGGGCGTCTGCACTTGCAAATCCGGCCCTGGTGGTGGGTGTTGGTAAGCTTTGATCTGGCGCAGTTTATTTAGACTCCATAAAAAGCGATGGACCGTGTGCGTCCGCCGGTTGGCGGGTAAATTTTTGACCGTGTTTGGATTAAGTTGATGAGATGGTTGGATTTCCATGGTAATGTTTTGCAGATTTTTGACCGTGTTTGGGCTTCTCCGGTGAAACGGTTAAATTTTCATGCGCGTGTTTTTGTTCTTCTGTTCGAATCCTGTTCGCTGCGGCTTTGGTAAATACTTTAATGACAGTAATTGGTTTGTGGCGCGCAGGATACACACGTTTAGCATTAGGTACTTTCCAATGCGTTTGAATTGACTGCGTGATTATATTACAGGATGTTCTGGTTGTTGGGCAAGTCAGTAGACTATTTTGTGTAATCCTCGACCGTAATATACAATTATTGTACTAAGTAGTTTTCTTTTAATAAATTATTAGTAGTAATATTACTAATAGCCCCTCGGCTCATGGACAGCATGATAACTTTCAGTGAGGCGGCTGGCGAATCGATTCACGGCAGGGGCAAAAATGAAGTTGTAGGTTTCTAATACAAATGGTCTCAGTTTCTATAGTTGTATAACGGTATTAAAAGCTCAAGCAAGCCAAGTAAGCGAGAAACGATGACGGGAATACGCCGTGCTCGCGACATGTCTCCGCCCCCCCCCCACGTGGAAAATAAATAAAAACAGGGACCAGGCCTGGGACCATCGCTAGCTGGCAGAAGTCGGAATAATCCGACCCCAAAGCCAAATACATACATACGCACATTATTAATAACTAATAGTTTTTTATTGTATAGCCAATGTGGTTGCAAATAAATGTCAAATTGTTCGTTTCTCGTTTAGAATAAGGATTTTTTAGACACTCTCTGCCAATAATTTAATGTTCGTCATATTGAAGATTCACATTCTTTAAACGGTTTTACATCGTTTCTAAACACTCCTTATTCTCATTCAACACATTAACGTTTTTAGCACCCGACTCCAGCGCCATTAGTTCTCAGCAGACTTTTCCAAACGAGAGGTGGTCTTTGCGGAGGTCGTATTTTTTCGAACCTATGCATAATTTCTAATTTGCCTTGCAGTTACTCTGAATATATTATCCTGTTTCTGTATTACAACTCAGTTGTGATGGAAAAATACTTGTATAAAATGGATGATCATTTAGCTTCCTACATCATTCGTTTATTTCACCTTCAATCAATTGTCCCTGCCAAAATTCTCAAGTGATGTTCACCACCCTCTTTATTTTTATTTATTTCAAGAAGTAGTACTAATGTACACTGTAATAAGTACACTGCAATATTTTTATATTTCTCACGGTCCACTACCTCAAGAATCACATCTTTGGTACCCATCTTTGTTTTAGTAAAGTTCTGAAATTCAAAAATTAAATTCACTGAATATATCAAACGCGAGAACTCATAAAAAGTTCATAATGCGCAAAACCCTACGTGTCAGCATCTGTTGACGACGTCTCGGATTAGTTTCAGCTGTTTGGCAAAGATTTAATTAATTTGTAAATTTAAATAAGGGCGAGAAAGCAAAACTATGAACTTACCAAACGCTCAAATTTATTGCGATTTAAAACTTATATTTTAAATACCACATGGATATGTGTATCCATTTTCGTGCTTGCAAAACACCAAGCAATACATCATTTAGATCACAATATAAGGCGCGACTAGTTAATGTCGAAGAAATCGTTCACGCCCACCGATTTGCCAGCGGAGCGAGCGCGTTGTTTCCCCGGGGCTCGACAACCCCCTGCGGACCTCGCGCGGGGGCGGCGGCGTTGCGCGCCGCGGCGCCGGCGCCGGCGCCAGCGCCCGTCCGCGAGACCCGCCCCCTCCTCCGCCCCGCCCACGCCCTCGCCCGTGCGCCGCGCGCCGCGCGCGGGGACTTCCGAAGCCCCAGTGGGAGAGTCCCCGCCGCCGCCGCCGTTCCTGCCGCCTGCCGTCTTCTCCATTGTCGTTCCCTCCGCCAACTCCGTTGACTCCGCCGTCTCCATATCTGAGAATGCCTTCTTCACCGCGGACTGCTTCTCGATTCCTTGTTTCCCATAGTTGCTCGTTATTTCTCTTCCGCCTGTGTCAGCGTCTTCTCATCCTCCGCTTTCACTTCTGCCTTTGCTCCTGCCTCAGCTCCCTCTACCTTCGACTTCTCTGTCTTCGTCTCTTCGTCCTCTACCTCCTTCCTCGCTTTCGCTCCTGTACGGTCTCCTATTCCTCCGTGCTCTGTCTTCGTCCTCTCATCTATCTCTCCATCTCACCATGTGCTATGACTTTTACTCCTTACTCTTGCTTCCCGTCACTGCCTTTCAATTTGCCTCCGTCATTCCATTTGCTATAGCTACTCTGATCTGTCCGTTAACTTTCCCTCTCTGTCTTCGTCTTCGCCTGTGTCTGTTCCTTCTTTTTAATCTGAGTTTCGGCGTACTTCCACCTCAGTTCCCTGTCCCTTCGACTCCTATGTCTTCATCTCCTTCTCGGTCTCCTACCGCCCTTTCACTGACGGAGGCATGAGCCTTTGGCTCCCATTTCTTCCCTACCCACGTACTCACATCCATACCTTCGTCTTCCCTCAAACTTTTCCCTCTCTCTCTCTCTCTCTCTCTCTCTCTCTCTCTCTCACACACACACACACACACACGTCACAGCGTCTGCATTTGCCTCCGTCATTCCCTTCGCAATGGCTACCTTCTGAGCTGTTCGCTCACCTTCCCCTGTCCCTACTTTGGTTTCCGTCTCCGCGTCCGTCTCTGCTTCCATCTTCATCGCGGTCTCGCCCTTTTCCTTTGCCTCGTAGGGCGGGGCGCGGCGCTATCGGCTTGAACAGCTTCGCCCCTCGAAGCCAAAGGAGAAGGTGAGCGCCGCTTTAATGCGCCCAAGATCAACAACCGCCACAAAGAACGTTATCCTGATTATCTTGATGTTTCCTGAAACTTTTCTGCCGCCGGCCTACTTTTAACGACCCCCTTTTCCCGGTCCCAGATGGCTTCCCAACAAGAGCAGGTACCGCGGAAGAGGTGGTTTGATATAAAACGGAACATTAGCGACGCTTTTAATAAAGGGCGTTTTTTTTTCACATGGTCAACGTATGGAATTTTGTAGGGGAACCGTTGATATTTGATTGTGTTCAGACTTAATCTTTTGAGTGATGTCCATTTGTGAAGATTCTTGTCGTTATTTTCAATAATAGAAACGCGAATGATGGTATTTATATTTTATCAAAGGAAGAAGTTCAAAACATTAAATATACAGTAACCTTATTTCGAGAAAATCACACATATGAGGAAAAAACGGAGGCATTTTTATGAACTTCACCTATGTTTGCTGAAGTTGAAGTGATTATCCAGGGTTCGGCATTTATTCTAAAATTTTAATTTCATGTAGTAAAGTCTAAATAAAAATTCTGAATATACCCTTCATATATGTAGGTTCATCCCTGGAAAGAGACATGGGAAGTAAAAATTTTAGTGACACATTATTCTCAACATACCATTGCTCTGACGCAACTGGTAATGCTAATATCACAATTAAATTGTAATTGACATTTTAAACATAAAACCTCTGGAATGTAAAATAATATAAAATAGGAAACTGTTAAAAATGTATTTCATACTTTGAGGTCAGAATGATATTTGTAAAGGAAGCTTATTATTAGACAATGGATTTTGAGGCATTTTTAATGTAGAATCCCGAAATTAATTGTATAGAGATTCCATGACTTTTCAATATTACCGAAACCATATTTGTAGTATCTACTTACAACGTTTTAACCAATAATTCTCATTCGTCCGTTAACTGCCTCATTTTTGGATAAAAAATAGATTAACATTTCAGGTATTTTCATTGTCGAATCAATTTAGGAGATAGAATTCTCTTAATATGTGAGCATATTGTTTCTTTGAAACCAGAGGTCTAAAGATGGCTAAATGATACTAGCCGAAACGTCGCCAACACCAACTAATAAGGTATTGAATCACAGTTATGTATAATAAAAAATAAACCTGAATGTCTTAAATTAAAATAGGAACCATTTTTTTAAATAATAGAGATAGAATTCTGTTCTCGGAACATCGCCGCAAGCAGTTTCAGCACTTCTTATTGCTAACGATTGTCTGAATTGACTATCGTAACTGAAGCTGATTCTACTGATGCTTATGATTGTTGGAGTAGATTTCATTATGAGGTGATCGTACGTTTTAATGTTATTCTAGAACAACTACAATACATTCCATATATTGTTTCCCTCACTACAAATCGTACCGTACAAATATTCCATCATAAAATTCATCTCCATAATCCGCTTTTTAATAACTTTTCATGTGTGAATATGTTTGAAGTTACTTAGTCTAATGAAAAAAGACTTCGACTACCAAATCAAAATGTAGGCACAAGTAACGACACGTTGTAGAAATCCTCGCGATTCGTAGTAATCACTCTCTTTGGTTACAAGAAGATATTCCCTGTAAAGAGAAGATAATCATTTCGCGACACAAAAGAAATGCAGGAGATTGTTTAGAGGGACTAGGGCGATGTATCATATCTTCTTTTCTGTTGGACGCCCAAAATTACAATATACAAGAGCATCTTACGATGTTAGCATGTCTAGTATGAAATTCTGACCCCGATTCACGAGACATCACCAAGCAAAGAGAAGCATTTGTTGTGTAACTTGTCCTGACGTATAAGTCTACCTTTAGTAAAAATGGAGAATTCTTCTCGCAGAGACTCTCTTTCAATGTATTGTCTCCGCGTGGGAAAAGAACCAGTGCTGATGTTTTGTTCTAGATTATCGTCTAAGCCTCTTAGACGTCTGCAAGTTTATGCTGCTTCATATCTCTGCTGTTTTCGCTAAAGCCGTAGAGATAGGCGTTAATACGATTTCATCCCCTTGAGCTTCTACGTTGAGTCGATGTGAATTAGAACAGTGCTTCCCAAACTTAAAGGACCAACGGACTCCGTCCTCTATTATCAAAATTCAAGTGGATCCCTTCAAGACTAATATAATTGGAGGTAACAGATTTCGAGATCTGTCAAAAGATTCAGTATTTTGAATTTTTTCTTATTTTCTGTTATAATTTCTTAAAATTAATTAATACCTGCTTTGCAAATTAATTAAAGTAAAGAACAATGTACAAGACAGGAAATGGAGAATGTATTCAAAAATTTCTTATAAAAGAATAGATACGTACGCGTAAACTTTCTCTGCAGAAAGAGAGTTGTGCAGACTCAGTTTGAATCCACTGAATTATAATATTCACATTGTTTCTTTCTCACCATATGCTGCACCGTCTTTTTACTTTGTGAAGAAATTACGAATATAGAACAGCAAGTTTGCATATGCATTTATAACATCAAGGAGCAATATTGCTAATAGTTATAGATCATCGAAATTAGCGTTCATTTCTTCCTAAAATGTAACAAAAATATTTTACCTTATTGCTAATGTTATTTACAAATTCCGTTACTGAATTAGAATCTCTTATATAATTATCAAAAAATCCATTTAAAAAGTTCATAATATTTTAGAGTTGCCAAAAAATAATTTGTGAAACATTGAGAAAAATGTTTGAGACGTACTACATAATACTATATTATACTAGCGCATGGAAATATATGCATTATTCTACTATATGGTTACGTATTTTCTACCATATGAAATATCAATAAATGAATAAATTTATGTCGAATTATAGTCTTTTATTGCTTGACCACAAATCTTTTGTTTAGAGTATAATCTACCATTTAAATATCATATTTTGCATAGATGCTTTGTTAATGTCATTAGCACATTTGGTAAAAATATGATGATGATGATGATGATGATAATAAGGCATCGCTGGTATGTTTGTTGAAGTTTAATACGTACCATTTAACTTTAACAACTCGGTGATTACGTTTTAAGGTTAAGGTGAATAGAAGGATATTCTACAATAATTCACTACAACATACGAATACAGTTCTTGGTAAATATGAACCATTTCAATTACATTTTTAGAAACATGTTTAACTCTGTGTACACAATAAATTGTGATTAAATTATAATGTTCCAGAATTTACAAGCCTCCCTGATTTCATCCATTTTGGAGAATAATACTAAACGACGTAAAACAACATTTTTTGTTTTTTTATCGGTTATCCGTAGAGTGCATATATAGTACTTCCGTGTTTTAAGTTTTATACAGCTCTTCATTTTGTACGATGAAATCGCGAGGGTTCATCTCGTGAGCATTAATTTACTCATAAAATGTTGAATATCCTAAGTAAGTATGCGGTGCAGAACTAGGAGAAGTGCGGAAACGAAACACATTCGATAGTTGTTAATTTTTCAGATGTTATTAACTTTATTCTCATTGAAAGCTACGATTTTCATTGTGATCAGTCACTTGTTAGAATTATCTAGAAGGACGGGAATTGGTAATGCGTGAAGTCATTTTCAAACAAGTTAATTCAAAATGGATCCCTTTATTACCGCGCGCGTTACGTGAGGACTAAAGCTACTACAATAGGGAATCTAACAGATTCCGAATAAAAGCCAAATTGATTTTCTATAGAATCGCCTATCGAGGCGTGAAGAGGTTTCGTAAAATCCATCGCAGAAATGGTAAAGTCAATATTGTTCCAACGATGAAGCGAACGTTTATACGCTGCAAATAATCCGTAAAATTCATTTCTTGGCAATCCGCGTGCAGAATATGTTGAGTTTACGACTAGCGGAACACAGCCATTCAGCGGATGTGGCATGTACATTGGAGAGGGGGAGACAACCTCTTCTATTACCACTTTAATTCGAGTTTATGCTTTCAGCATTATGAGGTCACTACCAACAAACACGCAGCATCCCCGTTGAAAATTGTTGGTTCAGCAACGCGCAGCGCTGAAATAAACGACCTGACGACCGCTCCGGAGAGCGCGAAACCAAACGGCGTCGGCGGGTTGAAATCGTAAAGTCGAGCGAGAACGACGCGCACCGGTTGCGAGCGGGAGAGGGGCGGGCTACGCCGAAAATAGGGCGTCGTCAAAAACCATGTACTACTGAAACTGTAGATAATAAATGTCGCAGAAGCAACTGCGATCTAATTCTTTGCGCGAGAATGCCAGCGAGGAAGGGGTGGGAAAGAAGATTAAGAGTGAATGGAAGAAAAGTGATTGCGAGAAAATGGAGGAAATTAGTAGCGGATCACAAAGATGAGGATGGGCGACGCTAGCGCGCTTGATTAACGGTGGCGAGAATTGGCGAAATTAGGGAACCATTTTGGATTTTCCAGCGTTATGGTGTAGGAACATTTCAACGTGTGACATTTCGCGAGAGTTATGGACGTTGAGTCACTCTTATGCAGATAATAAATTAAAATAAGGTTAACCACAATTTAGACCATATCCAAATAAAAGATTAGATCATCCAACATATAAATCCATATATCGTGGAATTCTCGGGTGACAATTAAATATATTTGGGAAAGTTTTGATAAATTAGATATGTGCGCCAAATGTGAGCATCGTAAAATATAAAATGTAACGTTGGACGAGGTCACATTTATATACATCGCACATTTATACATATTATAATATTGAAAAGTAATGAAATTTTTGAATCATCTGATAAATATTTATTAAACGTGTGGTTGCAGCACGCTGTGATAATTCTCTATTCTTTCAAAATTCTTATAATTTTTACTTAAGGATTACCTAATTGGAATTAAAATATTTCGATTAGTTTCTGCATTATTTAATTCTGGAAAACTCTGGTTGAAATTCACTAAAATTGCAGAATTATATGTCTTAAAAACACAAATTATTTCATAACATTGTACATTCGTCATCTTCTCACTTAATTCCGAACGTAAGCTCGCTTTGTCAGTTTCGCGGAAACGACAAACTGGAGACAGCTACAAAGGGTAGATCCGGATTCAAACAAGCACGCCTTTGGGACTCTTGACTTTTCAGGGCCCGCCCGTTCATCCGCCCACTCGCCCCTCACCCACTCGCCCTAAACCCCTCGCGCACTCGCCCCTTGCCGACTCGCCCGTCCGCCCACTCGCTCCCTCACCCGCCCGCCCAGTTGATCGCCCGCCCACGGCAACACAGGTGTGTCGGCGCGTCCAACGAGAAATCCCGCCCGTGAATACGCTCGTAATTTGACGGGATCCCGTGACCCATTCACCACGCAGGCAGTCTCCTTTCCTGTCGTCTCCGGTGCAGGCGCCCGGCCTATCTCGGCGCTCGGCGGTCAAAGGGCACCAGAGCGCAGCGCGGCCCTCGCCGAGGCGCGCGGGGCGCCGCGTTGGCCGGGGCGGCTTGAATGGAGCGCAGCGGGGGCGGCGGCGTGCCACTGCCATTCACAGCCGCGCTCAGCCAATGGGATCCTCGCTCTCACGCTTGCGCCCCGAGCCCCAAAAATCGCGCAGCGCCACTCGCGAGGGGAATATTGTTTGATGAAGTTGCGGGCCGGGTAATTTGTTCCGGCGCCGCGCGCCCTCGCCCCGGTGGAAATTTTTCGAAAATCAGACGACGGCCGCGGCGGAGGCGAAGGTGGACTCGCGGTAGTAATAGCTCGTGCGAAGAAATTGAGTGTTAATGGAATGCTGTGATTCGTCGGCTTCGGCTGTAGGCGTAGGTGGGAGGCTATTCTGGACCGCAAAGTAACTACCAGGAATTGTGTGAGGTAGGTTCCAGAAGTAGGAATGGCTTCTTTGGAGACATGGACACATGGCTTCTTTGTAGAAAAAAGATATCTTTAGAACGATGTTTAATGGTTCGACCGGTGATTAACGAATTCGACCCTAACAATAATGAGGTAACTTAGAGCTCTGTAGATTTAAAAATTAAAATGCATATTTGTAGGGAATTCAATTCTGTGCTAACGTATGCGATAAAATTTTGTCCTATGTGTAAATGAATTCAAAACCACGATTAATGAAAAAAAATAATTTGAATTTTATCTGTTTTAAGTTTTTTCTTTAATTGTTTTGCCTGTTTAGTAGAGCCTTTCTGTTTTATCCGTTTGATTTTTGTGCATACGTTACCGCATAAGTTATTTCAAAAAATACAAACTGGCAACAATTTGCCAACAGAATACGTTAAAAGACGGTCATTCCCTCCGTTTCTGTTCGTGTGACCACTGGCGCAGCTGTGCACGCAGCACAGCGGCGAGCCCGCCTCCGCGGCGCCAGCAACAATGTACAGCGCATCGCGTCTGTCTCTCCACGCCCCTCGCGCGTCGCGTGCCGTGCAGCACGCGCGCTCCACGCCGAGCCAGCGCCCACGCCCACGCCCACGCCCGCGCCCGCGCGAGCCCCACTCACCTTTGGTAGTGGTTGACGGTGGCGTCGGAAGAGACGGCTGCGACGGCAGCGGCGTCGGCGGCGTCGGCGTCGGCGATGTCAGGCAGCAGCGGCGTCGAGCGGGGTAGCGTCGGCGGCGTCGGGCACGGGGCGACTGATGCCGGCGGCCGGCGGCGGCGGTGGCAGCGGCGGCGGCGGCGGCGGCGACTGCAGCAGCAGCAGCAGCGCGGGGGCGGCGGCGCGGGTCCTCCGCCGCAGCGCTCGCGCATGCGCCCCCGCCGCCGTCGATGGGCGCCGGGACGCCCACCCGCCCCGCCCTGCCCCGCCCCGCCCCGCCTCTTCCCGTCCTGCCCCGCCCTGCCGCCGCGGGCAGTGCCGCCGCCGCCGCCACAGCCCCCGGGAGAGAGAAGGGAGGGCGGGCGGGCGGGCCTGCCCTCGCGGCCGGGCGAAGTCCGCGGACCTCACGCGAGCGACGCTGCGCCCCGCGAGGACGCGCCCCGCCCTCGACGCCTCGCGCCGCCAGCGGGGCCGCGCTGTCCGCAACGGCAGGGGCTCGGTGGAGACGGAAGCGCATGGCAGACGGGATAATCAAATATGAAGTGCAGGTGGACTGTGTTTGAT
The DNA here is from genome assembly GCA_011170035.1 of Teleogryllus occipitalis. Taxonomy (NCBI): domain Eukaryota; kingdom Metazoa; phylum Arthropoda; class Insecta; order Orthoptera; family Gryllidae; genus Teleogryllus; species Teleogryllus occipitalis. The sequence goes on from BLKR01003385.1 coordinate 44,751, forward strand.
GAGAGACGCTGATTTTGCAACTCCAATTCCACAGGCGTAAATTTTATTGGCACAGTTCTAATCTGGCTCAGTATTTTAATTACATAATCTACGTAAACCTCTTTAGTTTTTAAATTTTTTAAATTTTTGGACGATTTTGCGCACTGTGGATACGTTTGTGGATACCTTTTTTTTGGGGGGGGCGAACAGTTATTTCCGTATTTTACACTTATATCTAACAATTGGAATCAAATTTACTGTAGTTTATAGTCACTTTCCTAAATTCAGAGGATCAATATTCCAGTTTAACATTTGGTACGCTAAGGTGAACTAGGTTGATCAACACTTAAAATAATATTCAGTTATTTAAAAATATGTAAAAAGCTGTATTCAATTAACTAAAACAAACATAAAATTTAAATGAGTGTAGTTTAAGGGACTGACAGGTTTGTTTCTCTGAACAACCTTCCCATTGTAGTAACAAATGATTCCAGTTTCATTGTGAAAACATTCTAACATGGCATTCAACCGTTTTTGACGCTTTTAAAAATTATTTGACTATTCTTTGAATGAACATATTGCAATATTTATTAATGTTCCTCTTTTTTAAATGTCCATCCTAATGAGTTTTGATTGGTAGAGAAAATGTATGACCCTCTTTCCCCGAACCTTGAAATATATAAAAGAATAAGAGGAAAATTAAGTTAATGAATTTTGCCCGCTTTGTTTTTCAATTTCATTCTCGCGAAAACTGACAGAAGAACGCGATTAGAGCGCTGAAACTACAGGCCTCACGCGATCCAAGCGTCTTTCCTCCCTTGTGCCCTTTGCGACGCTTTTAGTAGCCCCACCCTTTTCTCATCGTGATATGTTGTTGTTTATCCATTTAAGAGGGAATAGGTGAGGTAAAAAAATATTGTTACATTTGAGTATATGTGTATCTTGAGTAAGGTTCTGATTAAATATATGAATACATGTCATGAAGCCTATTATTTCGCAAGTTATCTGTTGGGACGATATTATCCCGCAGACTATTTTGGGCTTACGCATACATTAAAAGTCCTTTGGGATAGTATTTTCCCAAGTACCTATTATACAAATTATTATTTTAGCTCTTAATTTTATTAGTTCAATAATCAACATCATATAGGCAGATATAAATGAATTCAAATCAAAGAATAAAATAAAATAATTAAATCAAGTAATAAAAAATTATTTGATTTAACTACACTGTTTCGGAGAGGTGTTCTGGCAAGGGAAAAAATCGTGCATTTTTTTTCTGGCGATTTGAGAAACACGCTAAGAAGGAATAATTGCTTCTGAATTACCCAAGTATTATGTAGATGCTGATTTCCTTTCAGGAGATGGCGAAGATTCTTCAGCTACTATAAAGACCAGAAAAATAGATCCCTGAGTTTATCTTTTCAGACGAAAGATTGTAAAGACACAACCTTGGGCAGTTGCAAAATAGGGGGACAGAAAATCTTTTGGCGTGTAGGGCGCCAAAATGGCGTTCATGGGACGCGGCAGGAGAAAAGATCAGACCGCTACTCGGTTTTCCGGTAAAGTGTCAAATACAGCGCAATATGTCAGAGATCATGGAAATAAAAATGTGTAAGTATTTTTGAGTGAAATTGTAATATTGATGCTACTATATAGCATTCACAGAGATCAGAAATACATAGTTGAACGTAGGGAATACACACATTGAATATATCGTCATCATCACCTCAGGGGATAATTTGTGATGTAGAATTTGTGAAGAGAAAATGAATGTTATTTTGAGAATAAAATTTTACTGACTGCTCCGAGAAATAAAATATTTAAAAAAAATATTCCGATCAGTCATTCTCCAAATATATCAGTACTGTGACAGTGCTTTAGATAACCGATCATGACATCTTTGCCACTCAACAAAAAACGGAAGACAAGTGCTCATTTCATTGGACCATGAATCAGTAAAGCAAAGTACTACCCGGTATTTCTCACATATTCATGTTGAAAAAACTCAAGAAACTAATTTGTAATAAGTCGTGACGTAAGACTATGTTCTAATTATAATACTATGTACAGCGTAAACCTGCATCAAGTATGATAGTATTTGTACTACCAATAGACTTGATACGACTACTACATTAAGTAATCTTGTCAATTACAGACTCAAAAATAAACTACTAAAAAACTCTTCGGACGTATAGTTGCAACCCGGTAAAAGCCCAGTTCGCATGGAACTAATGAAAAGAATATTCCCCACATTCCGAGTTTTTAATTTCTTGAAGTTTTTTCTGGCACTAAATAAGCGAATTTGTGAACCATCTCATGAGAGAAAACAGAAAATAATAGGATGACATATGCAGAAAGTATAGTCTTACAAATTCCATTGAAAAAGGTGATGGAAAAATATGAACCCAGAGACATATGAAGGGTTATTTGTAGTCGCTACATTCGTTTTCTAAAGTACTACTTACATTCTAATTGTGGACAAGCTTATTGCCAACATAAAAAATGTTTATCTACAAAACAGGGCAGCAACTAATTGAACTTTTATCATGCTTCTGTGGTAAGTAATGCATTATTTGTGTGAAAGTCTATCATTCGTACGTTCACTTGCCAAGAAAACCACACCTAAAATTTTAGTTAGTTCTTTATTGAGGGCTTGTCAGAGTGATAGTAAAATGAACGCATTAAAATATTCTTAAGATTGACTAAAACGTTTCTAACATCGCTTCGTTTATGAGTCACTATACTTACCCGAAAAGGTGAAGATATAATTTACCCGATTGGCTGCTAAACACTAAACCGCCAACACGTGATAATTCTAGAGTAATAATAATTGGCTCTAGTAGAGCTACTCCGGAGCATACTGACTGTTTCATCTATTGCCCGGTTTTCATCTGGCCAAAGAGTAGTAGGTTCAGGATTCGATAACTGTAGATGTCAATTATTAGTGAAGCAAATAAATCGTATCCCATGGAGTACCCATATGGTGCGGCAAACTCTAAAGCGAGTACACACATACACGTACATGGTGTTCACAATATGATTACGATAGTTTCTTCTTCACAATTAATAATTTAATTATAATTTGCGTCTGTAAATGCGTATTTTTAGTTTATATGAAATATTTAATCAGTGCAATGAATTCTACTGATTTACGAATCATGTGAAGCAACTACATTTTAGAAAGCGCTTTTGTAAATTTTTCATTTCTATTTGATGGAAAAGAATTTTAGTACAAATCATATAATCTAACTTAACAGACATCAATCTTGAGAGGGGTGCATTTGATGCTTTCGTATACATAATTAATTCTCTGGATTATGTAGACTTTGCAAAACGTACGGCATTAGTCAGAAAAACCGAAAAATTGCAATTGACATATAAAAATATATCACAAAGCTTAGTATTGAAGGAACTATAAAGAAATGGAATAAACCTATATTTTAAATGATATTTTACTTCACATCTTTTAGAATTTAAAAGTTCAAATCCCATGTACTACTTTCACGTGGATTACACCAGTCCAATTTAACATAATAAAGTAGTATATTGTGAAACGACGATTTAATACTAATTGCATCAAGTTTTATGCTGAACTCTTCTATAGCCAATGATAACTATTGAAATTAAACTTTTACATTGATTAGTTACATGACAGCCCACATGCAATTTTCCGCCGTTTCACCTAGCGTGGAGCCAACTAGATGTTCCAAGTGAAATTTGTTAAGCCAAGACCAAATAGACTCCACAAATATGAATGTAGAACCAAATATGGCGGAAGGTGAAGTTCAATCATCGTGCATCAGATAATAAATGCTACATGTATTGTCACGTTACAATTTATCTTTTTCGGATCTTTCCATACGGACTTCAGTATTTAGTACTACGAAAAAAGAAACTTAATTAAATTTTCCTGTCGGCCACGTTTGTAAAAAATCTCCATTCGTTTAATCTCCATCGTTATGCAATAATATTATTTGATACTTATGTCGTAAACAAGCATTTCCCTCTTAATCAATTTTATTCGGCAAGAACAAATGCAAATTTGAAGTTTGCATTAAATATTCTCTCTCCCTCTTTCTGTTTTTAGTCCGACGTGCTAATTTTGATAAATTACCAAAATTATCATGATAGGCCCCGCGGTTTAGAGCCACAGGCCTCCTCGCGAAACTGGAAGTCGACCGGAACCCGAAGGATGAGACTCATTGCCACATTTTGATTTGCAGGCAGGAATGCAACATGAACGACTCGTTCCACGGTTATAAAATGATTCAAACTAATGCACTTTCACATATAATCACTACCTAACTACTAAGTACGAGGAAAAATATATCATATTATACTATTCTTTCAATATTTTACACCTGAACCTCTAAAAGCTTAGGCTTTGAGAGTATATTCGTACTGAGGAATGCAGTTGGTTTTGAGTATAGGAACAGTTCGGCTTCAAATGAGTAGTATATGAGTCAAATTAAGATTGAACTTATTAATGAAATGTCATCAATGTGCAGTATCTGTCCCTTTTTATTAGCTTAATAATTGATATTTCCCCTTAGCGGTTTACCATCATCACTACAGGGGTTATTTGGGCACAGTAATATACATAATCAAATTAAACAATAGAATGATGAACAATGATTACTTCTCAATGCTTGGTTTGTAAACCTCTCTGCGAGTGGTCAAATAACTATACTGTGAAGAAACTGTATCATAATTACCCTTAAGAAACGAGCTGCTGTTATCTTATTTTATTTTTATTTATTCGTATGGCAGGAAACAATACAATAAGAAAAAGGAAAAACATTTCTCACAAAGAGAGCAATTCATAACAATTAAAAGAACAAGTACACAATTTAAAAACAATATAGCACATTTAAGTAAAAACTATATGTCTAATTCACAATAAAAAGTTAATTTTATCAGTCTTAAAATATAGTCATCTAATAAGAGATAACACTAGCTGGAGGGGGGTAGAAAGAAAACAAACACCAAATAATGGCCTGCTGCACATAATGGTTTTCTTCGAAATACGCTTCCTGAGACATCTACTTACTAAATGAATATCTAAGTTTTATCCACATTGTACAAATTTTAATAACTACAATTTTAGTTTATTTATACCATTGATTATGAACTCATTTCTAATATTTCTTAGGTAGCGAAGAAGTGCGGCGATAGATAGCAGCAGGCAAGAATGAGGGGTAAGACTGTACAGTACCAGTCCACAAAAAAGGAATTAGAAAAATGTACTACGAGAAAGTCTGTGTCATTCTGTAGCACCTCTAGTTACTTTCTCGTATACATAGAGAAAGTTATGTAATGCTGCGGAAAATCGATTTCGAGATTTCAACGGAAATACACGTTTTGGGGTCCCATGATACTGAAAAAGTGTTTTTTCAAAACGTCTATCTGTCTGTCCGTGAACACTACTAGCACCTAAATTACACATACGATCTTTTCCAAATTGAAGAATCCCCAGTCGATCTGGCTCTAGTTTAATCTTTGAAATTTTGAGAAACATTTTTTTAAAATTTGGGGGCTCTTTTCATGACGTCCCCCGAACATTTTCAAAATTTTCTCAAAAAAGGCTCCAAATTTTTTTAAAAAAATTTCTTGTAAGAATAGAATAAAATACATTTATAAAGGTGGCATAGGTCCGATATTCACGGTTAACTCTGAATTTTCGAAAATTGCAGAAGTTTGAATTTTTACGGCGTCTTCCTACTATTACAAAATTGAAGACAGAAATTTTGCCTTCAAATAAAATTGGTTGCGCAGAGATAGTTTTTTCAATAAGGACATGTACATTGTTTCGGAAATTTTGGTAGTTTCCGTGCAAAGTGCATGCAATATTTGCAATTTTAAAAAATTACCAATCAAGATTTTCTCAAAATTTTTTTCTTTAAATTTTTAGTAAGGTTGTGCCAAACAAACCCTCTACTATGACATAACCGCCATATTGCTCTATTCTTTTGTTTGTTTTTTCAAAAATTTTAAATATGAATTTTTTTGACATGTCTCTCACGTCGTTAATATTTACATTAAAGGTAATTTCTTCACATTATTATATATACGAATACATGTGCTTTAAATAATATCAAATAAAGTTTCACGAAAACTCAACCGTTTTCTGTACAAATGAGCACGAAGTTCATCATTTTCTCAAAAATGACTCCAAATTTTTTCTTCAAATTTTCCTAATAGATAGTGATATGTGCGCTGTTTAATATGACGGACAGTTTGTTTTGGTGTATTCATTTGTTTTTTCAAAATTTACACAAATGTAAGTTTTTAAATACCTCTCACTCCATTAATATGGACATTTTCATCAATTTGTGTACATTATTACAATTGTGAGTGGAAGTGCTTCAAATGATTTCAAATGAACTATTTCGAACACTCAATAGATTCCTGTGAAAAAGAGTTTCAAATTTCACATTTACAGTAATGCTTAATCGCCATTTTCTTAAAAACCGCTTCAAATTTTTCAATGAAACTTTATATTTAGAACAAATTTTTACTCTTCTTTAATATTCTTGAAGGAATATTTCGGTTGTACTACTAGGAAAGCAAAAGATTGTGAAAATGTGAAAAAAATGTACTTTGGCGATGGTAGATGGCAGCTGGCCAGAGAATGGAGGAAAACCTGGAAGCCAGACCATACCAAGGAAATAAGAAAACTATACTACGAGAAAATGTGTGCTATTCTGTAGCGCCTCTTGTTTTACGACGAAAATCCGCCGTTTTTTCGCCCAGAATTACATAACTTTCTCTATAGTAAATATATTACTCGTATACGAGAAAGTAAATTGTATTATGATTGATTTGCGGGTTCAGGGCGTTTTGCGTCGACTTAAAGGAGGAAAAGTTAGAGACAATAGGTCTGATAACACATCAATTGAAGCTTTTCAGTCCACAAGCGCATTAAATAACATCTCATGTAAATGTCTACGACGTGCGACAGCTTAAAAGATTACATGCGTTTTTCTGTTAGATACCGTGCCAAACACTTAATAGCTTTGAGCAAGAAAAACACTATTGATAACAATTAAGTACTATGTATACAAGGAGTTACTGCAGGAATACCTCATGAAAGTGCAATGATAAGCAAAAAACATGTACACAACGATTGTGGAAAACCCTATGAAAAGCGCTCTTCCTAGCAGAGAGTTTGTGAGGAAATGTCAATTACATTTGAAAGAAGAGAAGGGAATGCGTAATGATAATTTTTATGTTTTAGATTACGGTGGGAGGAAAAGGGATTTGGTTTTGAACTTTTGAGAGATGGATTGCCCAAAAATTATTTCTCTTAATGTGTCTCCCACCTAATATGTTTAGAGATAGGAAGAATTTCTCCCTGAATGAGGAATGTGGGATAATAGGCTAGTTTTATGTTTTCTACCGAGTTTATTTTCGATGATTCATGTAGCAATAACGGCAGTGTGAAATAATTTGTACTGAAAGGAGATATGTTTAATTAATATTTGAATATGTTGAAAAAGAATTTACATGCATTGAGACACACGAGCGGTGAGACGGTCAGCTGGTGACGATGAGACGTAAGTTATAAATATTCGTAGGGAAATAGACAACGTATCGCACTCATACTTTAGTGTAGTATAATGAATTAAAGGCATGCTTAAAATCTGTTAACTTTAACTGCACTCATTTAAAATTTATATCAACTATGCATTGTACACAAAGTAAAGTATTTTCTTAGACACGACTAGGAATTTTTGAAAATTTCTATTTAGGACGTGTTTTTACTCTTCTTTAATATTTCTGAAGTAATAATTCGGTTGTACTACTAGGAAAGCAAAACGTTAAACAAATGTAAAAAAAAAGTACTGTGGGCGTCGATAGATGGCAGCTGACCAGAGAATGGAGCAAGACCTTAAAGTCAGACCACATCAAGGAAATTAGAAAACTTTACTACGAGAAAGTCTGTGCCATTTTGTAGCACCTCTTGTTAATTTTTCGTATACGTACGGAGTAATATACGTAGTATAGAGAAAGTTATGTAAAGGTGCGCGAAAAGAAGGGCGAATTTTTCAGCAGAAAAAAAGTCATTGCCGGGCGCTGATAACGAGAAAGTGGAAAAATCCAGTTTCTAAATTAAGAGTAAAAAACTCCTCTAACATGTGGTGTAGCCAGAAACTCAGTTTTGTGGGTCCTTGATGCTGAAAAATCAATTGAAAGCGAAACGCCCGTCCGTCCATCTGTCCGTCTCTGTCCGTCCGTCTGTGAACACTACTGGCATCTAAACCACGTGTAGGATTTTTTCCAAATTGGAGAAAACCCTGTCTTTCTGACTCTAATTAGAGATTTGAAATTTTGAAAAATTTTCTTTGAAATTTAGTTCTTTACATTACGCCTCCCGGGCATTTTCAAATTTTTCTCAGAAACGGTTCAAAATTTTTTCTTTAAATTTCGTGAAAAATAGAGTAAAGTACACTTATAAAAGTGGCATAGTTTCAATTTGCACGATCAACTCTGAATTTGCGAAAATTGCAAAAGTATAAAGTTTTTTCGGATAGAATAGATATAGATTTTTCCTTCAAATGAAATTTGTTGTCCATATATAATTCTTTCTTTAAGGTCATGTACATTTTTTTTTGAAAGTTTTAGTACTTGTGCAATAGAGCGTGCAATATTTGCAATTTTAAAAATTAACAAAAACACGATTTTCTCACAAAAGAATCCAAATTTTTTCTTTAAATGTTTGGTAGTGGTAGTTCAAAATGTATCCTATACGATAACATAAACACTATATTTCCCTATTCTTTTGTTTTTTCAAAAATTACAAAAATGTAATATTTTTGATTTGTCTCTAACGGTAATATTTACATTACCGGCAATTTCTTCAAATTTTTGTATTTATGAGATTATATACTTTAAATAGTGTCAAATAAAGTTTCTCGAAAACTCAACAGTTTTCTGTAAAATTGAGCTCAAATTCTGCATTTTCAGAAACGCTCAAACGCCATTTTCTCAAAAATGCACATTTTTTTCGAACTTTTCGAACGGATATTACTAATTTTACTGTTTAATATGACGTAAATACATTTTACTGCATTCCTTTGTTTTTTCAAAAATTACACAAATGTATTTTTTAAGTAACTCTCATACTGTTAATATGCATATTTCCATCCATTTGTGTACATAATTGCATTTGTGAGTGGAAATACTTCAAATGACGATTTTCGAAAACAAAAAAATTCTGTGAAAAATAACTTCAAATTTCGCATTTGCAGTAATGCTTAATCGCCATTTTCTTAAAAACGGCTTCAAATTTTTCAATGAAAATTTGTAATTAGGAGGAGGTTTTACAATTCTTTAATATTCTTGAAGTAATATTTTGGTTGTACAATTAGTAAACCGAAAAGTTGATAAAATATCAAAAAAATATACTTTGGGTGACGATAAATGACAGCTGGCAAGAGGTTGGGCAAACCGTAAAGTCAGTCTGCACCAAGGAAATTAGAAAACTTTACTACGAAAAAGTATATGCCATTTTGTAGCACCTCTAGTTTCAATCTCCGATCGAGCCGTTAAACCGCTAGTCAAATAGGCGGACTTGAAGATGAGTATTGGTTCATTACGCTTGTCTTTCACCATAACATCAGGAACCACCGATGCCATATCACCTGTTTGAGTGGAATATGTCTGATGCGATTGAGTGCAAGCTAAATAGAGTATTTTCTTTCTTTAAACACTGAAGCAGAATTTCACCAAATAATGAGCTGAGTATGTGGTGTAAAATTTTAAACAAAAGAAGAGGAATGCTGATTTCTGGAGGTATCCTCATTCTTGACAACGCCCGCCCTCACAATGCTTTTGTATATGAGCAATTTCTGAAGGACCGTAGCTGGTGTTGCTTCATCGGTCGCTTGAGCCTGACTTAGCGCGGAATGATTTTTATCTCTTCCTCGAATTGAAGGATTGTCTACGAGACCAAAGCTTCCAGAACAATGAAAAGCTTCAAAGCAAGTTGTAGGCCTATCTCACAACAGTGAAGGGGATTTTCATGGACGAGGGGATGGAAAAGCTAATCCATAGACAAGAGAATTGCTTAAATCTTTACGGTGCTTCTGTACCATTAACCACATTTGTGTATAACTTTTGGTAGTAAATTCGTGTTTACTTTACCTTTGTCTTTTTGTTATAGTTCATCGGATGAGTAACTCTGAGGTTACAAAAGTCGTGGAATACCTCTTATATCGTCTTGGACCTCCTTTTGCCTGGCGAAGTTAAGCAACTCGGCGTGACATGGACTCAAGTCGTTGGAAGCCCTCTGCAGAAATATTGAGCCACGCTGCCTCTATAGCCCTCCATAGTTGCGAACGTGTTGTTGGTGAAGTTTTTGCACTAACTGATCTCTCAATTATGTCCCATAAAATGTTCGATGGGATTCATGTCGGGCGATCTTGGTAGCCAAATCATTCGCTCGAATTTTCCAAAATTTTCTTCAAATCAATCGTGAACAATGGCCCGGTGACATGCGTATTATCATCCATAAAAATTTCATAATTGTTTCGGAACATGGAGTTTATGAATTGCTGCAAATGGTTCCCGAGTTGCTGTACATGACCATTCCCAGTCAATGATCGGTTCAGTTAGCTCAAAGGACCCATTCCATGTAAAAACATTGCTTGCTATTACAGAACCACCACCAGCTTGCACAGTGTCGTGTTGGCAACTTGGTCAGACTACCTGAGGTCTGCGTCACACACGAATCGAACTACCAGCTCTTCCCATCTGAAATCGGGACTCATCTGAGTAAACAACGGTTTCCAGATATCTAGGGTCCAATCGATATGGTCAGCCCAGAGTGGCGCAGAAGGCGATATAGTGCTGCTAGCAGAGGCACTCGAGTCTTTATTTCTGCCATAGCCCACTAAAGCCAAATTTCACCGCACTGTCCTAACGGATACGTTTGTTGTATGTCCTACATTGATTTATGTGATTAATGCTCGCAGTGGTACTTGCCTGAGACCACTGACAACTCTTCGTAAACGCCGTTGCTCTCGGTCATTAAGTGAAGGAGAAGTGTCGCCACTGCGGTATCTGTGGTGGGAGGTTATGCCTAAAATTAGGTATTCTCGGCACAGTCTTGACATTATGGACCACTATTGAATTCCCTAACGATTTTCGAAATGGAATGTTCTTTAAGATCCTACTACTATTCCGCATTCCAAGTCTGATAATTCCCGTCGTGAGGACAAAATGAGAAACCTTTTTACATAAATCACTTGAGTGCAAATAGAAGCTCTACAAATGCACTACCCTTATATATCTTTTGTACGCCATACTACTGCCATCTGTATATTTGAATATGTTATTTTGTGACTTTGTCACCTCAGTGTAAAATGGTTCTCGTATTTTCACTTAAGCGAGTTACACAAGTAAAACATAAACGTAACTTTTAATATCCGAGTTTTGTGTAAGAGAGAATAACATATTGGTCAATATAATATTTTTGGAAAATTTTACTTTCTTAAGTTTCTCCCAAGTGCAATTAGAATGTTGGTGCTCGTACAGAATAATTAAAGTGCAAGGAATAGAAAATGTAACATTTATTTATAAATAGACAGTGAAGCAGATATGTTTAACTGCACAACAACTCGCCTCGCGATTTAGCTCATTGGTCAGTGTTCGCTGTCTATGACGCGACACCGGATTAAATTCCCGGCCGGGCAAGATTATAGTGTGTGTTTTCCTTGCAATGGCTCAGTATATATTGCTGTGTGACGATGAGAAAACACTTCTAGACTGAGAAGACCAGAATACGGCGTGGGTATGTCTTCGTGCTAACCACACGAACCCCCTTAACTCATGGCTGCGAGGCCGGGTCGCTGCTGATAGGCCATAACCCGTACGTGGGGGGGTTCTTTCTTTAAAATAATTATTTAATTGTGAATCTTTTAAAAGCTGTTAAGTAAAAAAATCGTAATATTCATAACATGCTAGATAAGCGAGTCGAAGGAGATTTTGAATTTTCGACGTTATTTTAAAGAAAATATTAGACATAATAAGTAATAATGCTTTTCCAAACAATTTAACAAAAATTATGCATCTAATTTTTATGTGTGAATGTATTTGGCATTTTTGTGTCGACTGTGCCGGCTAGCTAACGGTTTCACCCATGCCTGGTTCAATTCCCCCACTTGAGGGTACAAGAGACATGTGGCAAACATGACGGGCGGCTAGTTTGCTGCCCTAGATGCCTCACGGGCAGCTGGTTTGCTGCCCATGATCCATCTTATAGACTCAAATAACTTTAAGTGTTTGAAATACAACATTAACTGAAGTATTATTCCTATTTGATTGTTAGTTATTTTCATACACAGATGTGCAACCGTTCACAAATGAGGATTGTGAAATCTATAAGTGGACAAGTAGTGAGCTAGTTAATCTATTTTTTCAATATTACATTCAGTAGTATTCCACTAATAACAAATTCAAATTGCCCAATACATTTTTATGACTAAGTATAATTTTTCTACATTTTGCAATGGCTATATATCGTGGGAAGTTACAATTTTCACTAAAAATCTTGTAATTAGTTCTTTAGAAATCCACGAAATGTGAATTTAATTAAGCTCCCTTTCATTATCGAGCGAGAGCAAAATTAAAATGGCATTGCCGCAAGCCAGTAATCACCGAAATCTGAACAGTCCTTTCTACGAAGAATTCATTATTCTTTCCTCGTGGAAAAAAAAGCTGCAACAATTACAGCAAGTCCAATTCTCATTTCCTGCATGACGAATTCAATAACGAACATTTCAGAAATTTACTAAGGTAACTGAAAAATACGTATGAAATATATAAGAAAGATGAATGAAAATTGTAAAATCGCCAAATATGGATCATGCTGTACATTGCTGACAGAAGTTAAATTAATTGTGCTCCAATTTTTAAAAAAGATTCAAAGGTAGCAAGCCCAGTGATATATTCAATATTGAAAAAAAATAGCGTCATAAAATAAATTTTGAATAAAGAATGAAGTTAATTTCACTCTTTAGTGGGGAACCTGGGGTGTTCTATGTACAACGTTTTGACTTTTGGATGGTAAACACTGTAGAGCAATGAAGGAATGATGAGCAGAGGATACAGGAGAAACCAGAGAAAACCCCAAATAATCCACATTGCCCACTGCATATGTAAGGTGGTGTGGTCGCAAATTCAGAAATCACTGGAATCTCAGGTTACAACAGAATTTGGAATCGACGGTGAATTGATGGTCTTAAGGAAATTGTGTCCAGAAACGTGTATTAAGAAGCAAAAACGATGCACCATCTCGTATGTTAACAATCAGGTGGTTCAGGTAAACGGTACAATACCGGACCAAGGTAAAATCAATGAAAATTAAATCGTTGCCACCAGCTGAGGTGGCTCAGAGCATTAACTTGTTTCACTTGTGACTAGCGTTCTGCGGACCAATAGACCGGATGTGAACCGGGTGTGAGGGCATCAACTAATGTCACTGCAGTGTTTCTGATTGGATGGTTCTCCATATTTTCGTCAATAGGTAGATAAGTCGGTTGAATTCAGGCCCCCGCTTGAAAATTCTAGCAGATGGCTGCTCTGATAGTATTTTTGTGGCGAATGCCCGAGTAGCACCCTTATAATCGGGCCATGGACCGCAGACAATCTTTCCTTCCTCTTCCTTGTTCTATCCTCACCCCTTATAAACACACTAACTTGCACTATAGTACCACACATGGAGATCAATCGGGAGATTAGACGGGGGCGGTGCCCCGCTGATGGGAGATACCTGGTTGGGGAAGCCCCAAAGTCTGAGTCAACGTGTAGGCTGGCGCCAGATATCGTCATCCAGTGGTGGAAGATCACCCCTACCTCTTGGGATACATATGTACTACACTTTCGAAACAAATTACTACAGCAATTCACGTGCCCGGAAACACGACATAATCACATCAATTACTTAAATCTTTGCCAGAATTGTTAAGAGTTAATAGAGACGGAGATTGCTGGAAATAATAGCAATTATATAGATTGATTGATGTTTCCTGGCAAGTCAACTACTACTCTCGTTAGTCTTGTTAGTTTAGTAAGTGATTTTATGACTGGAGGGGGTGGTGTTTTCCCCTTCCCCTCTGGATGGTGAGATCCGCCGTCTACCTACACATTGGCTTGCGGGTGAATCTCCCCCACAGATATCTCCCCCAGTGGGGCCCTGCCCTAGCTGAGACAAGCTCTTAGCTTCCAACATGTGAGGAAGTGTGAATATGTGTGTAAGGGTAGAGGGTAGGACACAGAAGATGAAGGAAATATTCCGCGTGGCCCGTTTGATAGGGTATTGTCCGGCTTGATATTGACCGGAGAGACCCCGGAAAACTACCGATCTGTGCAACCACCGGTAGAGTGCTCCTCCAAAGAGCTGCAGAATTCGACCTAGGGTACAGTTAGTATTAAAATTCCGCCTCCGGCTCGTAATCTAAGATCTCCCGGTCAGAGTATCTGCAGGGACTGAAGATAGAGATAATTCTGCTTCAGAGCTAATTTTAACAGGTGAAGAAATTAAACTGAAATATTGAAATGAAATTAATGTTTGCTTAAAAAGGAAAAGTGAAGTTTTGGTTGTACATCATTAAACTTTCTCATGAATTTTATGTGGTTTTGGAATTAAGTAAATGTAGAATAATTAAGTTGAGTTAGAAATATTTTCACTCATGTCATAATAAATATTACATTATGGTGTTACAATTGGTACTTCTTTTAATGACTGCGGTTACAGTAATCGACATCTGTTTATAAGAAATTCTCACTGTGCCCTCTTAGTGATGAACATTGCCACGATTATTTGTAAAATTCCACATGAAATGGTTGACTTTCTATTACTGCTTTTCGTTGACAATAAACTCACATCAGAAGCGGTTTCATGAGATTTTATTACTTTTACGTTTTAGGTCTTCTTGTCATGTTCTTTGATATGCGTTGTAAAAATGAAGTGTGAGGGATTAGTAACTTACATTACACGGTCTTTATCTCGCGGTGTTATTGCTTAAAGTGAAATGGTGACCTTTTTACGGTTGAGAAGAAAATCTTCTGCCGAATGTTGTTTTGAAAGTAGAAAGTGTTGAAGACATTAAAACTGTTTTCTCGAAAATGTATGTTTTATGACTCTGAAACTTTGACGACTATGTGTTCGTTGAAAACGATAAAAGTTTCAGAGAAACCTGAGACTGGACTTGGACAACCGCTCGTTAGATCACATTTTTACATAGATTTCTTTGAAACTATGATATATTATCATTATCTAATCATGTAGAAATAAATGTTCTATTTAGATACCAAGGCGCGCGAGGAAAGATGCACATTAAACACAACACTCGTATTTGAAATAATTCATGAATGGATAGTATTTTTATTAATAAATGCTTTGGAAAATAATAATCGGGGTCACAGCTTCTCATAATCACAATTTCAAATTTCATGATAATCGTAATTTAAAACATTACCAGAATATAATTTTCATGACATTGTAACTCGATGGTTTCGTGTAACCCAAGGCTGCTCAAAATGTAAGTTTTTAGGTGAGACTGTCCGCAGTGGCTTACTGCAGTTGCCCGCGTGCAATTAATATATCGCTAGACTAGAGCCGATGTGCCCAAGTGCCCCCCTTCGGGATGATTCGATAAGCAGCGAAAAGCAAGGGAACTTTTTGCCAGCAGATGTGCGCATGCCAAGTGACCAACCACTTGAGCAGCCCAGGTGAAAACTACTTGCATGTTGTAGATTCCTGAATTCGGATTAAAGAAAATATTGCAATTTGCTATATAATCCAAATAAAGCAATAAATTCCTACTTTATGAGGTAGAAAGGGAAAATTTTTGCATTGGGAAGAAATGGCGTAGAAATCGCGGTAAACTGATATTACTTTCAGGAACCGACTACACGTCTTGACGTCGAATGTCACATCTCGTCATAAGTAGTACCCTGAATTTTGTTTTAACACACATTCAGAATTTGTGTGTGCCACTTTATTAACGTAAAATATGTTAATAATATTTCAGTACAAAACACTTTGTTCAAAATGTTCTTACTACGAATGTCATAAAATATTTAAAATAAAATTTAATAATTACCAAACATTTGCGCTTGTCCAGACACACACCCATACTCGTAAAATTAATATATAATATTAATATAAGTAATGTATTTTGACAATTAAAGCATTAACATATCTACCGAGATAAAAAATGAAGCTCTAGCTTTCTAATACAAATCGTCTCAGATACTAGGTCTCTGCCTATTCTTCAGGTGTGTGACGAAAGAAAGCTCAGGCATGCCAAGTAAGGTAGCTACAGTGATGGGAACACAACATGCTCGCCGCATGTTTCCCGTATCCCCAGACGTGGATAATAAATAAAAACAGTGCTCAGACCTGGAAACATCGCTTGCTCGCTAAAGTCGGATTAATTCAACCCAAATGACAAACAAATATACACATTGTATATAATATTATGTACAGGTAATTCATTACTTTAAAAAAAATTAGTAATGTTTGTTGAACGTAATTAAAAAATACAATGCTTTTTATTGAAACCTACAAATCCGGAAGGAGCAAATTCCCAAGTCACTAGGAGGGTCACGACTTGAGACAGTTGAACAGCGCCAAAGAATAACCACAAGAAAAGCAGGACGCTCAGCCTGACCAGCGCCGGGCGCGCCCCCTGGGGAGCGGCGGCCGCGCAACGTGGGCGTCGTTGCGCCACGGAGCGCAGGGCAGCGTGCAACGACGCAAGTAATAAAGCGCGCGCGCGGCCAGGCCCCGCAGAATCAGGAGATTGGGTCCCGGACCTTATTTTCCGGACTGTCGAGCGCAGTCTTTCTTCGCTTCCTGTAGTCGAGCGCGCTCGGTCGCCCAGGGCCGAGCCCCGCGCGGAAGTCGCCGTCGCCCGGAGTAAGCTCAAACAGAACACTTGCGCAGCGGAATTGAAAACGGCAATCGACGTTCGTCTGAAATTAGAGAGCACCGGGGAAGACTTATATTTACAGCTTACGGCTCCGTTTGAGACCCGGAGCACCGTTTCGCTGTGGTTACGATCGGACATTAGTGAATCGTTTGCGGCAGAGAGGCAGTTAAAAGGTTTCCGAGGTTCTGTGAAGAGTTCGTGTGTTCTTAGCGTTGGAATATTCGAAATTCTACAGCATCTTAAGAGATTTGTTCGTAATACTCAACCTGCTTCGAAAATTCTACAGATTCTTAAGAGATTTTCTTAATACTCAAGCTGCTCTTTTATGTCATAAGAAAATGCATCTTATCTGACTTTCCTAAGCGACAAGTGCGTAGAATTAGAGGTACGTTTTCAGTTTTTTTTTATTGTGACTTGCATTAGCGCAAAACCAGTTTTGTTTTATGAATTGTATTATGAGATGTTAATCCATAATTTAATTGCAGACAAATTCTACAAACTTTTTAAAGTGAAATACACACTCAGTTGATGGGTACATTTACAAAATGTAAAAACTGGTAGACCGAAGGGTCGCGGGTTCGAGTCCCGCCTTGGGCATGGCTGTTTGTCCCTTGACTTTGTGTGTGTTGTCGCGGAAGGCCTCGCGTTCTGCTGACCCCAGATCAGAGGAGCCCGCAAGTGTTTGTCTAGTGTATGGTCGAATATGCGTCCCTTCGGGACGTAAAGGGCAACCGGCTGTCGGCTGGATAAAAGCCCTAGGAAAGAAAAAACAACTGGTAGAAATTCGTTTGTGATGAACATTATAGTTGGATTATTTTATCTCTAGAGTTGTTGCTTGAGTTCTTGATTAGAAGCTTCCTATCCTTTTATTTGTTTAAAGCTGGTTTTCTGATTCATTTTTTTCGCAAATCCAATTTGCTAAAATTAATAGATTTTGACCACTTATAGTGATTTACTTTACCTACTAAGAATAAACGTATGTATTACTTGATATGAAATATTTCACTAGTTATAAAAATTAATTATTCAGTAGTTACTAATAAATAAAAATTAAAAAAGTGGCATAGAGAAAAGGATTATCAGTTGCAACTTACACAAACAAAACTTAAATCAAAGAAAATAAGCAGTTTATATTTTTACTTGTATGAAATGACAATGCAAATTCAAATTATCTACAAAAATTTATATCATTTTCTAAAAAATATAAATATACTACTAGTGTCCAGCAGAACCAAAAATACTGCAGACAAAACCTCACAAAATGCTTTCCAAAAAGTATCACGCACACTGCTCAAGAACCACAGATAAACACTCTTGTACAACACTGCAACAAGTTAAATATTTTAAGAAAACAATATTCTCGTAAATTGCAATAACATAGTGTAGTAAAGTTATCACTTCTTTACTTACAAAAAATGTAAAAAGAAACTTGATTTTTTATAAGTGGAAGATGAAAAGCAAATATTTAATGGCGTGTGACCTCTTACCTTGAGCCTCGCTGCCGCATGACATCAAATTTGTCGTAATCAGTGTCGCAGTGAGTGTGAGAAAGTAGTGGGAACAGTAAATGTGAGAATAGGCGGAATAGCACAATGAAATATGTGTATTTGCATTTTTAAGTCAAAAAGTTTCGTTTTATAAAATTTGTCCTGACTTCCTTTTATTCCTAAAAAAACCGTAGACATCTGGCCAATTGGTTGGATGGTCAAATGGCCGAAGGCTGCATAGTTTTCTTTCAAATTCTGCGAGTATCGGAAATACATCGTAAAATACAAGTTAATACAATCGAATATTTGCATTTTGCAAAATCAAAACTGTTTCTCATTTTCTTACTATATCCGAGTTCCTCGGTATCTGATAAAGTATAGGCCCCTTTGAAATTGCTGGGGGCTGAGTAGATTTCTTTCAATTTTTGCGGGCAATGGAATTAAGGAATATATATTGAAAAATTATCTATTGTAGACAGAAAAATTAAAAGTCAAGATTACTTTTGTAATCAGCATTACAGAAAGTAGGAACACCAAAAAACAGGGTGTGGCTGCTTTCAAGTCTAAATCTTCTTAATGCAGAAACATTTACTTTATAATAATTATGCTTTAAACGAATTTTTATGTCGAAGATAATTAGAATTAACATGCATTTGTTTCTCGTCAAACATTAGTTTACATTATTAAATTGATTAAATTAGTTGGTTAATTATTTAATAGTAATGTTTCACTCCTGATCTATTACTAAAAAAGTGTTTCATATTCTTGAGGGTGAATGTATATTAGTAGTCAAGATAATAAATTATTTTTGCTCTTTGTCTTAAATTTTCTGTGTTAATACCAACTTCATCAACATAAGATTGAGTGATCCTTGTCATGGCGATAGACAGTGATATCCTAATCACTGGGGCATTTTCCAAGCTTTCAAGAGCATGTTCCTCAGTGAAGAATTGTAAACCATGCAGTCGATGACCTGGTCTTTAATACGAAGAATAGCTTTGTTAATATAATAAATAACGAATAAATAACATGCGAAGAATGGCATGTTAACACCGGGTCTTAGAAAACCTCCAAGATACCGCGTACAGCAATGGAGAACACCAAATTATTTTATGAAATAGCAATACTTGTGTTATAAAATAAGGATCAGACCAAAATAAATTTTAAATAAAATCACTTCTTTTTCCAACGTTTCCTGCGCAGAAACAATACATAATGTATTAATTTAAATATGAACTTTTGGAATAACGATCGCAATTACTTTCTTTTTCGTTGTGAACAGGACGCTCAAAAGGCACTTTGGTCGTTTTTTTGGGAGCCCAACGAGGCTTCGCGGCCTCAATGCTCCTCGCGCCAAGCGAGCCCCGAGGGGATTCGCTGGGTGACAGCTCGGCCCGCGGCGTCGCAACGGGGAGAATGAAACCCGCTATGATCGCGGCGGCGACGCGGCGGCAAGAAGCGGTGAAGAGGACGGGGATGGGCGTGAGGACGCGGGAGGGGATGGGTCGTCGGGGAGGAGGGAAGGTGCGTGGACGGCGACATGGACGGGGTTGAGGATGACGACGTGGTCGCGGGTGGTGACGTAGAAAGTGTCGCAGAGGGAGACGTGGTGAAGGACGAGAAGGTGGGCGGGGAAGAAGACGAGAACGAGGTTGTGGGTAGGGATGACGACGTGGTTGCTTGGACGGGGACAGGGACTGGGTCAGAGTCGGTGACAGGGCAGGCACATGGATATGATTTGGACCGGGAGCTGCAGCTCAGTGCATCAACTGAAGTCACTGCACCGCCTCTGACCGGGAGGTCCTAGGTTCGAGTCCTCACGGCGGCAGGATTTTCTATACTAGCTTCTCAGCTAGGTCGAATTCAGTCGCTGTCTGGAGGAGAATTCTTGCGGCCGGCTGCTCTGATCGGTAGTTTTCCGTGGTTTCTTCGATCAACACCAGGCGAATGCCGGAGCAGTACCCTAACAAACGGACCGCGGACCGCGCGCGATCTTTCCTTCCTCTTCCTGTCCTGTCCTATCCTCTCCCCTTACACACACACTTACATGCACTACACTACCACATATTCCTGGAGACCGGTCGGGAGCTTAGAGCTTGTTCCGGCTGAGGCGGTGCCCCGCTGGTGGGAGAGTCCTGGTTAGGGGGAAACCCCGCTAGCGGACAGTAGGTCGGCACCGGATCTCGCCATCCAGCGGGGGAAGATCACCGCCATCTCCCGACGGAAACATTCACTACACTTACGGGATTAATGACCTAAGCTGTTGGCGCGCCCGAAATCTCTAACCAACCAACCAACGATTTGATTTGGGATGTGGACGTGAATGTTAGTGGCGGTCAGAGCAGACTGAACTGACCGCCACTATCAAAGAGCGCTGACAGCGATGGGGCGTGTTTCATCACTACGCGGTGAGAGGGCGTCGCGAGAGCAGTGACGCAAGAACTCCGTGTCAGCCGGCCGGCAGAGCTTAGTAGTCCCCACCACTGACCTCCCCTCAACCTTGCGACGGAGAGGGGCGGAGCAGGAGTCGCTGATAAGCGGTGCGCACGGCGTTCGCACCCCATTCTCATAGCGATTACCAAACATGTTGAACTGTTTTATGTAATATTGTGTAACTAATAAATTGTAATAAAACTGTAATAAATAATTGTGTAACTGGATTAAATGTGACTTGGCATACGGTTAGGCATTTTCTCCTGGAGTTTTGATTATTTGGTTTTGTTTATCTGGTTACGACTTTGGAACTGCAGTACTCAGTGTTATAATAAAAGACATGAACCTACTTTGTATTTTTCTGCACATCCGTGGTCCACGACAAATATGACAGGTGTCGTGGGCGTGGTTCGGGACTGACGGGGAGGGGGACGTGAACGCGTGATCAGGGATCTGGGATCTGGTGAACGAGTTAGTTGATGAGAACATGGACGAGGGTGAGGACGGTGATGGGGTCAGCGACGGGACAGGGACGGGTGTGGGGACGAGGATGTGAACGGTATGTCAGGAATGGGGACGGGCAGCCGTGTTGGCATTAATGGCGGCAATAGCAACGGCATCGTTGAGAATGGTGCGGAGATGAGGCGGATACCGAGACGAGGACTGTTGGCAATGGTTCGCTCTATGCGTAAGTGTTGACGGCGATATTATCCGCGCACGTTTTCTTGAGCCCTCGCTCTGCTAGTTGGAAGAGGAGGGGGAAGGTTTGTTATTTTCACAAAAGGAATTTTATATAAAATTTGTATTTCGTTTTTCGAAGCTTAATAGACTTTATTACCCCGGAGCAAACATTCCTGGTTATCAAATTTTGTCTACAACACTTTTTGCTATCATTTATTCTTATTCAACTAATGTTGGCAAAGGAGTGGGCGTAGGTATTCCGGGGCTCAAGAAAACGTGCGTAAGAGGAGGGAAAGCGGGGGCGACATCGTGAGGGTGGCGGTGGTGATGAGGGTGGAGTCGGGCGTAGTGGTGGTGATGAAATCGACTCTGAACCTGACTCCCAGCAAGTGCAGCTTGTAATAATACACCCCTCCCGAATTCACACAAATGTGGTCACGCGCTCTCTGATAAACGAGAGAAGAATGCGCCTGGCCGCTGGAAGGAAGGCGGCGCGGCGCGGAGGAATGATGGATGGCCCATGCTGCGCCGCGCCACGCGCTAAATGATCCGGAACTAACTGCGCGGTGTATTCTGAAAGACGCGCCCGAGAGGGATGGAGAAAGCGGTACGACAGGGTAAATGGGTACAGGGGAATTAATATTTTTGCTCGTAACGAGTGAAGGCACCGGCAGATGGACGTGCAATGTTTTCAGTGGCTTCGGTATCTTCTTCCTGCAAGCAACGGGAGTACCTAGGGTCCGAGTTCCGATGGTGGCAGGAAATTCGATGTCAGCTACATAGATAGTTCGAGTTCATAGCTGTCTGGAGGAGAATTCGAGTGTCGACTTCTCTGATCGGTAGTTTTCTGCGGATTCTCCGATCAACACCAAACGAATGCCGGAGCAGTACCATAACAAAAGGGCCAGGGATAGCGCGTGATCTTTCCTTCCTCTTTCTTGTCCTATCCTCGTCTCTTTCTTATACAACTTACACTTACATGTGCTAACACACATGCCATTACATGACACAAGTTGTGTTGTAAGCAGTGACGCACTGAAATGATAATTCAATCGCAAAGTGCAGCAAGAAATTAGACGGAATGACCAAATTAAATATTTGCATCAATGAAAATCGAAACTTTTTATTTGTTGTTTGAGTTTTTTATAAATTTCTCGGTATCTAACAACACTGAAGGTGACTCTCAAAAAATCCGAGACTGCTTAGTTTTTTCGTACGTATTGAAAATTAGTAATATAGATAGAATGCATACGTTTTCTAGAGCCCACTTGAGAAATGGGGAAGGAGGTTTGCAATTTCGACGCCAGTACTATCAAATCAACCCTAAAATTTTTGTCAAAGAATAGCTTCTATTCAACAAGACATAACTTTTCTTGTTATCGAATGTTTCAACAACAGGCGTTGCTATCTTTTATTCGTAATTCAGCTATGTCTGTAAATAAGAGGTAGGAGATTTGGAAGTTCAAGAAAAGGACTGTTAATATGACTCTCCTTCCCTGAATCTGGAGTCCATTAATTGTCTGATCATTTACGTAGCTCTCCATTCTCTAATACAAACGTTTACAAATCTGCAATGACTTGGCCGACGACACGTGTGGCTCTATACATTCAGTGACAGCAAAGGTTTTTTTCATTTCCCTGATATGTCCCCGTCAGCTGCCGCTTAGATGTTCTCTCACCAAAGGCGACGCCTCTGACCGATTTCCACTTCTTCAGGATACTTCTTGAATGACGAACACCAATTTCAACATTAAGAATTCGTATTCACTCAAAATTCAAAATACACAATTTCCGACTATCGATAGTAGTCCAACACCGAATTTCCTGGGATTTTTAGTTTTCTTCACTTGAACTATAGGTAATATCATACCCATAGCCAAAGTCTGTGTGTCGGTCTGTCCGCCCGTCTGTCCACCCGTCTGTCCATCCGTCTGTCCGCCCGTCTGTCCGCCCGTCTGTCCGCCCGTCTGTCCGCCCGTCTGTCCGCCCGTCTGTCCGCCCGTCTGTCCGCCCGTCTGTCCGCCCGTCTGTCCGCCCGTCTGTCCGCCCGTCTGTCCGCCCGTCTGTCCGCCCGTCTGTCCGCCCGTCTGTCCGCCCGTCTGTCCGCCCGTCTGTCCGCCCGTCTGTCCGCCCGTCTGTCCGCCCGTCTGTCCGCCCGTCTGTCCGCCCGTCTGTCCGCCCGTCTGTCCGCCCGTCTGTCCGCCCGTCTGTCCGCCCGTCTGTCCGCCCGTCTGTCCGCCCGTCTGTCCGCCCGTCTGTCCGCCCGTCTGTCCGCCCGTCTGTCCGCCCGTCTGTCCGCCCGTCTGTCCGCCCGTCTGTCCGCCCGTCTGTCCGCCCGTCTGTCCGCCCGTCTGTCCATCCGTCTGTCCGATTGTTCGTCTGACTGTCCGTCGGTCTGCCCATACCTCTTTCCATTTGTCTTATTTCTGTCCGTACTTCTGTGAACACAATCGAATAAAAAGTAGGCAGGATTTTCACCAAAACTTATATTCTCCAGAATCCATTGATCGATTTTGGCTTATGTCGCGGCCCCTTGAATTTGAAACTAGATTAAGTTTTTTGGGAGTACTTTACACGAACCATTAACAACATTTTCAATATTTTCTAAAAAATGTTCTATTGTTTTATTTTATTTTTTATCAGATAGACTAAAATACAGCTATAAATATAACACATGCTTCTGAAATATATCTCTTTCCTCACTTTAATTTATTACTATAACTATAATATAAATGTTATTATCTCCTTATTAATATATTTTATTATATATTCTCTTGCTCAACAACTTACATACCTCAGGATTGCTGTAATTATTTACTCATCTTTGTGAGCCTGAAAATTACCGCTCTTACGAGAACACGGCTGGTAATAATTTATAACTGAGGAAGAACTGGTGTTGGTGGCAATTCTCATTACATAAAAATAGTACAAAATAACAACACGTGATTCAAAATGTTAGAGTAGGGTAACCATATCTACTGTAATTTACATTTGAATCTCGTTGTTTTTTAAAATACAAATTAGTTATCTATTGTATAAACTTTATACATATTCCGTAATTAAACCAATTAAATTCTCTTTACTCCTTTTAGATCCGTTATTTTCATTGTTTGGATATTTGTCTTAATATGTCTTATTTTGTCTTAATATGGCCATATTTAATATACTTACTGACATAATTAACTTATTAATACTCTTATAATTATAAAAGTCTTGGCCTTGTACATTTCATTTGAACGTCAATTTAATTGCTCATGTTACGTACACTTCCCTGGTTAGATGACGGATGCACTCTTGTCGTTGTCCTGGTGTAAGTAGTCCTACTGGCAGCCACTAAATTCCTTCCAGATTTTGATTTTCCACACTTACTGTTTTTGTAATTTCGCTATCATGAATACTCTTTATCGCGGCTTTTATACGTCTTGTATCATTTACGATTCTACTTTCTTTTTGATCAATTCAGCTAATTTATTACTAACAACTACTTAACCGTTATAACAACGTCGAATCCGTCTCGCAGCTCTACATCCGTCCTCTATCGAGGCACACTTCCTTCTAATCCGTCTCGCGGTTATACATCCATCCTCTCTCGAGGCACAACTCCTTCTGATGAAAATTCAGTAATTAATCTTCCTCCTCCTCCCAATCATGTGTTTTCTCCACTGTTTTACAAGCATTTTCTATGCTACTCTGTCCTTCTCTCATTGCACGGCACTAAGTTCTTTTGTCATTCCCAAGGATGCCCTCTCATTAAATTATTTATTTTAATTTTGAAATATATTATAAATGCTTAACAGAAATTCATGTTATTTTTATCTATGTGACGTATATACCCTCAACGTCCCGTTTCATCTTTAATTTTCCCTTATTAATGCGAACTTATCGTCGTATTTCGCTATTATATTTTAATTTATTTAACATAAATATCTTTGAGATATTATGGCTCCTCTCACTTCAATGACAGACTTTTCGGTGTCTTCCTACAACTACAAAATTGAAAATAGACATCTTCTTAATGAAATCTATTCTTCAAACTTATATCGTAGTCTCCTAAATTCATACATTTTTTATCTTAATTTTTCCAATGAGTTCCAGATTTTTAAAATTTGTAATTCAAGCTTTATGGAATGTTTGTTCTGAATCTTACATTAAACTCTTTAGTGATTTCAAAGCTACCCAAATTTACGCGAAAAACTTGTAAGCTATTTTCACGATTTTAAACAGTCTTTGATATACATATGTTTTCTGCAATCCCAATTTCAACAGCACATTTATCACCTCGTTCGTAGAAATGTGCGTGTTACACGTCTCTCTAGAATGTATAGCTGTCGACTACTGTTTACCGCATGAAAAGGAATGGTCTAGAAAGGAAACTGACAAAACGATAAATGACTAGCAGTAACAGAATAACGCATTACGGCATTCATGAGTTTCGCAACGGAGACTTCTTAACCGGTAATGAATGAGCACGTCAATCACAACGAGCATAATGATAGCAACACAATACTTAGGACTACATGTTCTGATTAAATTTCCACCCATTGCACATATAGTTTTGAAGCAGAGAGCAATGTGTTTCAGAGAGCAGTTAGTCGTCAGCCGCCGGTAAAAATATCTCCAACTCTGACACTAAAGAGGCTTTTTGTGCGTCTTAATTTAGAGAAGTGACGTCTTTGTGAGTGCGGTATTGCAGTAAAGCGCACGTAAATTGCCCCCAGTCGAAATAAACCATCTGGAAGGCGTGGCTTTCTCCACTCATTTTGTGCCTCATTAAATGTGGGTGTGGAAGGCTGCGAGGAACTTGCTATCACGCGCAAAAACGAAGCGTGTTCGCGTGAAACACCCTCCGCCCACTACGTCTCTCTCGCTTCACCGCGCCCCGCCCCCACTCTACACCTGCGGACGTCCGCTTCCGTGTTTCGAGAGTCAAGGCCACCAAAATGAAATACCGTCGACCGCGGTAGGTTTCTGTTCCAAGGCCTCCTCCCTTCACCTCTTCTATATACGGTGGCGGTGACGGCCCGCTCATAAGGGGGTCGCCTAAGATAATTGCGGGCAACGAAATTTCATTGCAATTTCCTTTCTTTTACCGTTCCCCTCGCTCGTTTTGAACCTCCTCTTTCGGCTCGCCACACAACCCTCGCGCCTGCGTTAAAAGGTACATTTACGGAGCACCCCATGCCTTGAGACTCTTTAAAGTTTCAGTGTTCCTTTAAAGTTTCACTCGTAGTTGCCGTTTATCTTGGCCCTAATGGCATCAAAAGGCTAACAAAGTGTAGCGAATGTAACCACGCGACCGAGTTTTGCTTCTTTTTTGTGAGTTTGTTGCAGACCCGTGCATCTCGACACCAACCAATATGTTTATCTTGGGGTAGTTTATTGTGTAAATGCTAATGAGCTCGATAAATATTTCTGAAATTGTATTACATATTCTGTGGAACGTTTCTTTTATCAGAATATATTTTTGTTAACATCCATTGTAGTAAATGTACAAATGAGTAATTTGATACGGACTTGTTGCACATATTGCTGGTGAAGAATTGTAGAAAGGATGTACTATTTTCGAGTCCAGATAATAGAGATCTCCCTAATCAAGATAGTGGAGGACGAGGTCTATGTTAAATGAGTTCTAGTTGGTTTCTTTGAGAGTTTCCAGCTCTTCACGGAGTAGACGCCAGAGCGTTACATTAAGGAAGGTGTCACTTACCACAAGCGATTTCAATTCTATTCTTTCGAAGGTCGGCCGATGATCGAATATCCTTTAAATATATCCCTCGTTGGAGAGTGGATTCTATTATTGTTCTGTCGGAGTACTAATTTTTCCAACAATGGCGTAAGAATGCATAATGCATAAAATTATTATTTTAAGCGAAAGTAAAGCCATGTACGTGAAATAATATACCATGACAGGCTACTACATCTCTAGAACTGGGATATCTGTGACTTAGTTTTGCTCTGGATACATACGAACTACTTTAACTATTATTGATGAATGTAATCATAGGTGTGTCTGCATTTCATATATATGTCATTCATTTAACAAGTCTAATAACGGCAAGGGTAAAGGTTAAATACTCATTTTCCTTATGCTGAAATTGAGACGACTGATAAAATCAATTTTGAGCTATAACGTTCGGAATGTTTCCACTTCTTGTGAGAACTCGTTAAGTTTACGATCTTTCCTATCTAAAATGTCTCCTCTTTTTAATCTTGTTGGCAGCACGTCTGGTCAGGAAAATTACATTTCATAATGACGAGTAAACCATTGTTAACTTATTACTTATTACATTTCAAATTTTCCATTTTAGTAATAACTAATGGCTTTCTCAGTTAAGAGTATCAGAAACTCTTCGCCTCTACTTCCATTGTGGTATATATTGTGTAAAATATTGAAAACCCAGAATTTAAGATTATCAAGTCTTCCCTTGGACCATGGATTATTTATATCGTTGCACATGAATAAAGACGAACGTTATCTGAATATTGATCTCAGAATGAAGGGCAGTAATTCACTGTGAGGAATAACTACAAAACTATCTTTACTTTTTGACTCAGCTCACAGTAAGCCGGCCGGAGTATTAAATTTATCTCACTTTCTAAAATCATCCTATACAGGTGATTTTAATCTTCACGAATTACCTTTGGTGTTCTTACAAAATAGACAAAGACATTACAGACAAGAACAGTTGGCTTTGAGTCTCGTCTCAGGGAGTTATTAATTACAAGCTTCATTTTGTTAAACTATCTATTGGGGGAAGCTAATCCATTAGCTGATCAATTTCAAAACTCTAAGACGAGAAAACATTAAAATGCTGCATTGTGTGCAAATCATGCGACCGTATCTCTATATATTTTATATTGCAGACCAACACCGGAAAAAATCCATTCCATAAATTGACTTCATCCGATGAAGAGTGTTCACCATCATTACCTTGTCATGTGAGAAAAATTCAGTAGATGTATCCGAACGTTCTAGATTACGGGCAGATTGGCAAACGACATTTCTCTTCGTTTTTCCTTTTCTCCGTGGCTCAAGGATCGTCGACAAATAGAGTGGGTCGCGACCGGCGACTGGGGGAATTTATCTTCGTCCGTCCGGCAGACAACGGAGGAGAGAAGGGCGTCCCGAGAGGAGTAAACAGCACTAAAAGCAGCTAGCATTTTCCCTTCCGCTGCACTGGGGCGCAGAAATACTGAGAAATAGATAACCGTTGCTGCCGCGTTTGCTCAGAACGCGCGAAATGAAAAAGATTTGATTGCGTTTGCAGAAAGAATTAAGTTTGTGTAACAAGATTATTGTTCAATTAAGAAACAAAACGAAAACAAAAACAAAATGATTACTTAGAAGGCTTATTTATTTACTAGATTTAGTTAAAAATATAGTTTTTTTAACAATTTGAATGTACAAATTTTGTTTATAAATGTAATTCTTTAACAAAATTATAACTTGACAATTGTTCAGAAATATCAATACTCTTAGATGGGCATTTTCAAAACATTTGTTTTTAACATCAGAAATTACTAGTAACATTTCCGAGAGGCAAAATTGTCAAACGAGAAGAAATGAATTAAAAAACAAGAGGTTTACGAAATAAACGAATGGCATAGAAAAACGTAATCCATTTTTAATTAAACGTCACACTATAATGTTAGATGTCATTGTGTTGTTATTATATCAAAAATGCAGCAATGTTTATCACTAACAAATGTCTTCGGTCGTCTTATTGAGGACAAGGTTGTCTCTTGAAGTAATCTATAACTACCTCAGCCTAACGTCCGTGTTTAGCAACTTTTTTCAATCTTATATTGTGTGTCATACAATGCTTATGATGAACAAGAACGTTCGATTTTTTGAAGAATCTTCAATAATCATTTGTCTTCACTACTTAATTTATAAAGTTATCTTATGTAGTACGTTGTACAGACAATAAGTAAAAAAATAATTCTACTCGCAAATGTTGCATATTCTACATTTTTTAGTATACCCCTATGTGTTAAATAAGCAGTTGTAAGTAAACAGTATTAATGTGAACACTAAAATGTCAACTGAATAACTTGAGAGGCAGCACATATCTTTCAATCTGCTCAGAAGAAAAGAAAAAATGTAAACACAAGTGCTAAAAATAATTACATAAGTTCTTAATAATTGAGTTAAAGTGCAGATAAATTATCGAGTCTCCCCCTAAAGATTTAATCAATTTCCATCAATCCGTGTTCCATAAATTAATTCCATATGGTACGAAAATAAAGTTCCACAAAATGGAGAAGCCGAAAGGAAAGAAAGAGACAGAAAGACAGACAGAAAGACAGACAGACAGAAAGACAGACAAACAGACAGACAGAAAGACAGACAGACAGAAAGACAGACAGACAGACAGACAGAAAGACAGAAAGACAGACAGAAAGACAGACAGACAGACAGAAAGACAGACAGACAGACAGAAAGACAGACAGAAAGACAGACAGACAGACAGACAGACAGAAAGACAGACAGACAGACAGACAGACAGACAGAAAGACAGACAGAAAGACAGACAGACAGACAGACACACAGACAGACAGACAGACTGACAGAAAGACAGACAGACAGAAAGACAGACAGACAGAAAGACAGACAGAAAGACAGACAGAAAGACAGACAGAAAGACAGACAGACGGAAAGACAGACAGAAAAGAAGAAAGAAAGAAAAAAACACGCCGCAAATCTCCGAAGGTCAGTCGATCTTTATTCTCTGGGCGTCTGGGGCGGTGACTTCCCACCTCGAAGCGCCTCCCGGCGAGTGACCGCGGTCACTATAATCTGTGTACCAGCGGAGTGGACAGCATCGGGTTATACGGATGGAGGCTGGGGGCGTGCATTCCCGAGGGGGCGGCCGCTGAAATTGTATTGGGGTAACACGTTTCTCCTTGGCGAGGCGCCGCCGCCCGTGCAGCCGCGCGCCGGGGGCCGTGGAGGCGGCGGCGGCGGCGGGGACGGCGGCGGCGGGGATGGCGGCGGCGGCGATGGCGGCGGCGGCGGCGGCGGTGAGGTTCGTTCGCCCGCGCGTGGTGGCGCACTATGGGCCCAAATGGCGTCCAATAGACCATAAACACGATAGAATGTAATTTAAAATCAAGAAGTGCTGCTACAGCAGCACATACTTTCTCCTGCTGTTTGTAACAAGTAATTTTCGAAAATTCCGGAAGTTCAAATGAAAATGAGACCACCGCCGTTACCTTAAGCGTTATTTACACTATCTGAGGAAAGCATTAAAAAAATTGGGACCATCCTTGAGAAAAAATATAAATTAACATTAACTGCAAGCAGAAATGATGTGAAAAGAATTTGTTTGTTTAAAGAAATGTACATGTAATTATTTGAAAAAATTAACTAACTTTTCAGAACAAATTTCATTTAAAAATCACTCTCATCAATACTGTACTTTTGCAACGTTAATTTTTTGACATTTTTGAAAATACTGATTTTATCGAAAATGGAATCAGCACCATTTTCTCACCGTTCTTTGCTACTTATGAGAAAAACTATTGAAGCCGTTTTTTGAGAATACAATTGTTTAAAAATTTCCGTAATTTTATGCAAAATGACGTTAAACTATTCATATTTTCGAAAGCGCGTATATGACCTTACTTAAACATCTATCATAGAAAAACAGACTTTATTAAGAAAAAATCTTTACTTTCAACATCGTAGTTGTAATATTTCGCCGAAAAATGTTGAGTTTTTACAACTTTCGAAAATTCTGAAATTCATTAAATTCAACGAAAGTATGGCCTCCGTCATTTTAAGCGTCCTTTTCGCTATCCGAAGAAAAAGATTAATCAAAAAATTTTGAGTCAGTTTTTAGAAAATTTCCAAAATGTTCATGCTTAACGTAAAGTACCCCAAAAATCAATACATACGTTTTAAACTCGCAGAGCCTTGTATTTCTTCAGATCGATCGGGGAATAGCAATTTTTGGAGAAAATTGTCTGAAGAGGTTTGCGATAGCATTGACGGACAGACTATGATTTCCTGTTGTTACAACGTCAAACAACATCTACCATATAAAAAGTATTTTTTTTGTTTATTATTAGTCAATTAGAGAAATTATAGAAGATAATTTAATCATTTATTATAAACTAATTCACTATTTTGTCCAAATCATAATGTCTGTATTAGGTAATCCGTCTTACAGTTCTCGTCGGATGTGAGCTATGTTATGCAATTTTTCTAGGTTTTACCTCCACTGGCACACAGGATTACGAAGTTCAAAAAAGGAACATTTTAAAATTAAAATAAATCAGCGAGAAAGGAATATTTGTGTTTCATCTCATTTCTTTGTTTCTTTCAACTTGTATTTTGGTAGTGAGAGATGTTTGAAAATCATTAGAAGCAATATTTGTTTCGTACCTACAAAATAAAGTTGTATGAATTTAATTCCATTTAACAACGTTATCTTGAAAGCAGTTTATTAGCTGCAACTTATTTTAGCTCACAATTTATTAGCTGCAATTGGTGGCGGTTGAAAATACAAAATTTCATCACCTTTGATTGGCAGGTTTGTATCATAAAGCATTCATCCTCGACAAAATGTTTCGAATTTTGATAGCGTTCGTTCCGGAGCGTAATGAATAATTTTCTGACTTTCTCTTAGCGCTGGTCTTAAAATGAGAACGCTTGATGTCGAACGTCCTTCGTTCTACAAAGCAAGAACACATGTTCATTTGTCATATCTGAAGTTCTTTGTTTGCCCTTGTTTTCATCCATTGTTGCTCCATAATGATTCAACCTATTTTATTCGTCACATCATTCCCTGCATATAAATAAATAAATTAGTTTTTGATGTATATAAATTAAATAAGTTGTATAAATTAACAGTCCTCCAACATACAATATAAATTCATAATGACGATTACAGAGTTGAGTGGTAATCGCTTAGGTATCAGGATGTGTATTAATCTGAGACGTACCTGTACTTTTGAAGTTAAAACGAATGGAAACACAGTAAAACCTGTTTTAAGCGGTCAGTCATGGTTGCAGGGGAAAATGGCCGTGTGTCTTTTAATGGTGGTTATGAGGATATGAAATAAGGGTATTCGGCCAAATTTTGCTATTAGATATAAAAGTTGATATGCATTACTTGCTAAGCAATTGAGATTGAACAGGTATTTAATACATTTTCAGTTACTCTTCATTTACCAAATACTGGAAGCATTTTGCGATTGGGCATCAAACCTCGAATGCGAAATCATTCAAATGGAGATACTTGACTTCTTTTTTCCACTCTACTAGTTGTTTCTTCAAATTTGTGGACTTGATTTTCAATTAGACTTACAGTTGAACTTCACAACCTGGAGAAATATCAGAGATTGTAAGAAAAACTTATTGTTATTTGAAACTATAATTAAAGACCCTACGACTTAAGAAATTCTACTGATTTCTCGACGTTCGAAGATGAATAAAGACTAATAATCACTGCTACTGGACTTCTGCTTCTTATAATGTTACGGATCAACATAGGAAATTTGTCAGGAAGTTTGGACTAGTTAATGCAGGTTAATCCATGAAGTAGGCATGGCCGCTATCTCTGGTAAAGTGACCGTTAAACTGAGTGGATATTTACACATCTAATGAAATGGTTAATCGGTATCAGAGGAAAATGGCCATTAATACCAACGACTAAGGAAGATGGCATCTTTATCTGGTTTCACTGTTGATAAATACGGCTATAGTTCGTTGCCGAATTGAAAAGGTTAAACGCGCTCAGTGACAACCGTTGCCACTGCAACATCTCTGACCGAGAGGTCCTAGGTTCGAGACCCGGCAGTAGTGGATTATCGATACTATGTATCTAGCTAGAAAGAATTCACCCACTGAATGAAGGAGAATTATAGTAGTCTGTTGTTCTAATCAGTAGTTTAACGTAATTTTTACAATAAATAGCTGGTGAATGGTGAAGCAGTACCCTAACAAACGGACCACAGACAGCGCGTCATTGCAGTGCCTGTGACCGGAAGGACCTAGGTTCGAGTCCCGGCGGTGGAAGAATTTTCGATACTAACTAGATAGCTGAGTCGGATTCAGTCGGTGTCTAGAGGAGAATTCTTGCGGCCAGTTGCTCTGATCAGTAATTTTCCGTGGTTTCTCCGATCAATACCAGACGAATGCCAGAGCAGTACCCTAACAAACGGGCCACGGACCGCGCGCGCGATCTTTCCCCTCTCTACCTTGTCCTATCATCACCCCTTACTCACACACACAGCACTGCACTACCATACTTGGGGAGCTTAGAGCTTGTCCCGACTGGGGCTGTGCCGTGCTGGTGAGAGATACCTGGTATGGAAAAACTCGTAAGTCGACAGTCTGTCGGCGCCGGATCTCGCCATTCAGCGGAGGAAGACCACCGTCACCTCCAGGGATAAAAATGCAGTACACTTACGGGACTAATGACCTTAGCAGTTGACGCGCCCGGAAACACTATTCAATCAATAAAAAACGCGCGTGATTTCCCCTTCCTCACTTTTGCCCTTTCCTCCCACCTTACCCATATTTACATGTGCTTACACTACCCCACATTTCGGGAGGCCAGTCGGCGCTTAGAGCTTGTCTTAGCTGGGTCAGTGTCTCGCTGATGCAGATATCTGGAGAGGAGAAACACCACAAGCCCACGTGTAAGTCGGCACCAAAGACATTGAAAAGTAATTCCAAGTCTGATTATTACATTGGATTAGTATTATCGGCACATGGTTTTACGATTCATCGTGGGAAGAACACTGCCACCTCCAGCCTAATCATCCATGGGCCTAATGACCAGAATATTTGATGCGCCATCCACGAAATACGAAGTATTCAGCCACTGAAGGACTAACAGTTCCTGAAGAAAATAATTCTTCTATATATCGAATGCGTTGTTCATGTTTTTCTGATTTCATTTAAAATACGTTCGCGTTTTGTAAACAGTTCAACCTCATGCATTGATTCCAAATTGGGTAGCGATGAGAGGCATTGATGTTCCGTTCGCTACTACGCGTTTTGTCGCGTTTCGTCCCATTGCACACTGTGGACGGCGGCGGGAGAGCGGGTGGCTGGGTGGAGCGGAGCGCAGCGCCGGCCGGGCGGCGTCCCCGTTGCCTAGCGACGCGAGCCCCGGCGCTGGCGGCGGCGGCCGCCTCCGCCTCTGCACCTCCGCGCCCCGCAGCCAGCTCGCCTCGCCTCCCCCTGCCCGCCTTCGTTCTCTTCGCCGAAGGCGGCGGCGGCGGCGGCCGGAGGCGGAGGCGCTGGAGGCGGTGGCAGCGAAGCTCAAATTAGGAGAGGTAGGGGTTGTGGCGAAGCAATGCCCGCGGCTCGGGCACGAACAGGGGCTTCGCATAGGGCAGGGAAGGCCCCGAGCGTTGGGCGTGTTTGGAGACGTTGGGTTATTTTTAGTGTTTGTACAATCGATTGATTGATTTATTGTTAGTGATTCTGGTCGCGTCAACTACTTTCCTCATTAGTCCCGTAAATGTAGCGCGTGTTTCTGCTCGGGAAGTGGCGGTTGTCTTCCCTCGCTGTTTGGCGAGACCGGCGCCGACCTACCGTCGGCTAGCGAGGTTTTCCCAACCAGCGGGGCACTACCCTAGCCGGGACAAGCTCTAAGCCCCCGACCGGTCTCCCAGCATGTGTGGTAGTGTAGTACATGTTATGAAAGTGTGTGTAAGGAGTGAGGATAAGACAAGGAAAGATCGCGCGCGGTCCATGGCCCGTTAGTTAGGGTCCTGCTCCGGTATTCGTCTTGTGTTGATCGGAGAAACCACGGAAAACTATCAATCAGAGCAGCCAGCCGCTAGAATTGTCCTCGAGACAGCGACTGAATTCGACCTAGCTGACAAGCGAGTGTCGAAAATTCTGCCACCGTCGGGACTGGAACCGAGGACCTCCCGATCAGATATTTCGGTCGATATTTCTAAGCTTTTATTAGTGATACTTCTAATAATTACACCATCAATAATTTTGTTTTCTGTACACCGACACAACAGAATTGATGTCATTACTGCAGAATCGAAACCAGAATTGTAATATCTGTGTGTATTCAAAAAGAAGATATTCCGTGGTCGTACGGTAAACGCGTTTAGGCATAGATACATTTATTTTAAGGACTTTAAGGACCATTTTTTACCTCGTGACGACTGAATTGACATGTGCCGCCAGAATTGGTATGTGACGACAGAATTGACAATTTTATCAAATACCTCTTCTTATGTTCTTTCGTCTACTTTTGACATTTTGCTCGACAATTCCGGAAATACGCCCAGTGAGAACGTAACTCATATTTAAAATAGTAAATTAAATATAAGGAAAATAAATATGAATTACAAGAATACTCAATTTATTAAATATTTGTAAAGAGAATTTTAATGTGAATTAAAATGCGTATCTAAACCGCGTACTATCGACACTCTTCTAAGTTACAGCATCGATAGTGAAGAGTAATTTGTAAAATCGAAGAAAGGTTGCTTTTTGTTGTTATAATTGATACCGAATATTTTATAGAATGATATCTTGTAAACACAGTCTACGGAAAGACTCTGCTCGAGGAAATTGGTGTTTGTGAACATCAAAACATTGTGAAGAGAAAGCTTTGGGGTCGATTTCACTTGTTCTGACATAGACGGTCTCATTAGTAAGATATTTAGCTACAAATTCCTTTTTGATCCAGTAGCATTTACGGGATTGTAACTCTACAGAAATTATTATTTTAGTACAGCGCTGGGTTTTTCTTTGGAATGTTTTATGCAAGGTTATTGCGGAATAATTCTCGACAAACAATTCGCGAAATTAAAGGAATTAGGAATGAGAGTGATGAAAGGGGTTACACTAATGAATGTAAAATTGGAAATAATCTGGAAATTAAGTAAAATTGGCAGGGGGTGGTAGTGAATATAGGGGCAGGATGTGATGTGTGTATTACGAGAATTAAGATCGTCAAGACGAGCTGTTTAGGATATTTAGATATTTATAAAGGGAAAACAGGGCAAGGGAGGAAATAATAGTTTTAGAAGTGAAAATTTTTTTCCGTTTTTAAAGATGAAATATATACATTGAACATAAACACAATACATGTACACAACTGAACTAAGGTGTGTAGTTTGCAAGTATCACAGGGATACAGACTGAGGGGGATAGCAGCAAAGAAACGCAAGGCAGGGAAAAGGTATTTGCAGAATGGAGGCGAGAGCAGGGTAATGGCAGAAGTCAGTTTGTCAAGGTGGCGTTTATATTGGCTGCGTTCCAGGGGTCAAGGACGACTGTGTTTGAGACAGTGAAGGCGGCGGCCCCGGAGGCTGAGAAAACAACGTTGTTTCTTTGCACCCGCCTCTCCCGTACCTGGGAGCTTGGGCGCTGGTTGCCAAGGGCGACAACGGCCGAATGAAGTGAGGAGTGGGACTCCCCGAGATTAAAACAGGGCTGATGTTATCTCTCTCCTCGCGGAGAAGGTTCGTGCTGTAAGGTGGATATGAAGGTGTCACGTTCGTGATCTTAAAAGCACATAAATCGTCAATTAGGTATTTAGATGCTTAATGACATTGAAGGTGTGTATTTGGAAGCAAGGAAGAAAAACAATTATTTTTGCCATTGTATACTTCTGATTGCTTATGAAAGCAACACTGAGCAGCCTGGGTATATTTATTATTATTATTATTATTATTATTATTATTATTATTATTATTACTATTATTATTACTATTAATAATAATAATATTTATTCCTAACTTGTTTTACAGTGATAATCTACATTGTTGTTCCTTGGAATTACTAACCATCGATAACCAGTTGTGATGGTTAGCAATACTCAGTTTATAATTTATTATCTGTCTACTTCTACATAGTATTTTTTATGTAGGGGTGTTTTTTAACAATATTCTTTCATGATTGCGTCAATTGGAAGCTGTTTATCTCAATAAATATCGGAGAGCAGATTCAAGAAATCGGAAATGGTTAAGCGCTAGCGCCGCAACATCTCTAATGGTTAATGGTATAGAATTTTCTCTTTAATATTATTGTTTGTGTGTGTTAAATATATACTCTGGGACATACAGTCGCAGTTGAACAAATGATAAAATAAATTTCGTTTTAAAATCAACGATTAAGGGCATGAAAACTAATACTTCAATTAACTGATGAATGATAAACCAAACATGTGATCTATTACTGATCTATTCCAAAGAAAAATAAAATATCAGGGAAACGATGAGACGAACACATTTGTATTCTTCATACGAAGCCAACTACATCTCACCAAAGCATTGATTGACACACACACTCATACCCAGAACAAAAGTGAACAGACACGGATGCATCCCCTTTGAAGGCAATCAGGGAACAAAAACGCCGATATTGGATCTGCGTGACATGTGTCGCACCCCCCGACGACGCAGCAATAAGTCTGAAGATAACGGCAGTTGCAAGAGGAGGTGATAACACAGGGGGTCCACTCAGAAAAGGGACAATTCCGTCAGCAACTGCGCTGCCGACGAGAAGCCGCCCGCCGTCGAGTGTGTCGGAGAGTAAGTGACTGTGTGTATGTGTGTCCGTGAGAGAGAGAAAGAGGGGAAGTGAGTGAAAGAGACAGAGAACGAGAAAGAGCGAAAGTGATTGAGTGTGTATGTGAGAGAGACAGAGAGAGAAAGAGAAAGAGGAGAAGAGAGAGAAAGAGAAAGAGGAGAAGAGAGAGAAAGAGAGAGAACAAGAGGGAAAATGAATGAGTGTGTATGTGTGTGTGAGAGAGAGAAAGAGGGGAAGTGAGAGAAAGAGAACGAGAAAGAGGGGAAGTGAATGAATGTGTATGTGAGAGACAGACAGACCGACAGAGAGAGAGAGAGAGAGAGAGAGAGAGAGAGAGAGAGAGAGAGAGAAAGAAAAGTGAATGGAAAGTGAATGAGTGTGTATGTGAGAGAGACACAGACAGACAGAGAAAGAAAGGAAGCGAGAAAAAGAGAGAATGAGAAGAGGGAAAGCGAATGAGTGTGTACGTGAGAGAAAGAGAGAGACAGACAGACAGAGAGAGAGAGAGAGAGAGAGAGAGAGAGAAGGAGAAAGATGTGAAGTGAGAGAAACAGAGAACGAGAAAGAGGGTAAGTGAATGAGTGTGTGAGAGAGAGTGATGGAGAGAGATAGAGAGGGAGAGAGACAGAGATAGCGAGAGAGAGAGAGAAAGAGAGAGAAAGTGAGTGAGAGACTGAGCACGTGAACGGACGGAAAGTTATGGTGAGGACAGAGGTGGTGGCGGCGGCGTCGGCGCGTCCGTCCTCCGCTCACCCCCGCTTCTCCGCACGGCGAGCGAGAGGTCGCAAGCGGAATATTCTCCCCGTCAGAAACTCGATTTCTGAGCGAATCGCTCGCGCCGCCGACGCAGACGGCGCGACGCGCCGCCGCCTCGGGGACGCCGGGACGAGGGGGGCGAGGACGAAGGGGCGACTCGGAAAATTCCGGCGTCCTCGCGCGCGACGCTCGTCGCAAACAGGCGAAACACCGAGCGGCGCGGGCCGGTTTCCAACGAAGGACGGACGGACGTCGCAGCCGCCGACGCCGACGCTCACGACGGAAATACGTTGCCATGCCGCCCACCTCCACTCACTTTGCCACTCAAGCAACTCTGCATTTTGGGACGTTGCATATTGTTGATTTGGTGTATGTTTGAATTGATATTTGTTTACGATGTGTCGATGAGAAACGAAATGTCGGTGTGTCGATAATAAATAACCTTAAGAAGAGATATTTTCAATTGACTACGATTAATTACTGATTGATTTCCGTTTAGGAATAAAAATACGAATTATCATTTCATCAATTGTTTGCAAAATGCTATAAAAT
This sequence comes from Teleogryllus occipitalis, assembly GCA_011170035.1. NCBI lineage: Eukaryota > Metazoa > Arthropoda > Insecta > Orthoptera > Gryllidae > Teleogryllus > Teleogryllus occipitalis. Next base: position 84,104 of record BLKR01003385.1, read on the forward strand.
GACATTCAAACACCATCCACACAGGATGTTTCAATTACATTAGTACTTTCGTTGTTGTAGGGGAAAAGTATTGGAATTGAGCCAAAAATTCAAGATCGACAATTAGAGTAGATATTATCACGGTGTGAATATGGATATAGTGTGTGTGTGTGTGTGTATGTGTGTGTGTGTGTGTGTGTGTGTGTGTGTGTGTGTGTGTGTCTGACACGCCTAAGTCGAGCAGATTATAAGATTTAGTGCTTGAATTTAGTAGACACATAGTCCGTTAGTGCCATTCCTAAGATGTGTAAGGTAGGGGCTGGTGGGGGTAGATCTCACAGTTTTGTGCTAAAAACGATGCAAACTCATAAAAGTTGACTCCTCAGCCGCGAATTCGGAAGACGTTATGCCGTGGTTCAACTGTTTCTATTTCCTATCTCAAGCAATTTTCTGTTTCATGAGAACAATTGGTAGATCAATAATTACTGTGTTAAAAAAAGCCAAAACTGTAAAAATATTTTCAACCCGTCGTGTGTGAAACATAGTTTGTTCCACATAAAATATTATTAAATATTTAAATTTTTTTATTTTAAATATTTCACACAAAACTATTTTTTCATTCAAAAATAATAGTGCACGAAACATTACGAAGAATGTGCAAACGTATTTCATACACAGCGTGATAAAAAATAGTATACATACCAAGTGCGTCAAGTTATTCGAGCATTTGCTTCGTAGTAATTACTACAATTTGTATCTAACCTACGGTAAAGAGGCCAAGAGGTATCGGTCGGGACGTGGTTTAAGGTAGATTGGGAGCAGTCCAAGACACGAAAAACGATGTTTCACATAATTTTTTCTCGTCTTACTATCATCAATGAAATAATGCAACAAGAACAAAAACTTGATGCGCCACTGCTATTGAATTCCCTTTATATTGTTGACATTTGTGAAATATTTGAAATAATTAATGCTGAAATTGATACATTTCTTCCAACACATTAGATCTCAATTTTACATTTCACAATGCGAAGAAACGTTTCCATATGTCACATTAGAAATATTACCATATGACCTCATTTTTGAAGAGTAATACATGCATTTTTACTCTCTCGAATACATAAATGTATATACAGAGTAATATACGAAGTATAGAGAAAGTTATGTAATGTTGCGGAAAATCAATTTCCAGATTTTAGCGGAAATACACGTTACCGAAAAAGTGTGTTTTTTTTTCAAAACGTCCGTCTGTCTGCCCGTCCGTCCGTCTGTGAATACTGTTAGCGCATAAACCATGAGTACAATCTTTTCCAAAATGAAGAAAGCCCTGTCGATCTGGCTCTAGTTGAAGCTTTGAGATTTTGAAAAACATTGTTTAATATTTGGGGGAATGAAGATTTTGTTGCCCCCCCATGAAGCCCCCGGACATTTTCAAAATTTTCTGAAAAACGGCTCCAAATTTTTCTTTAAATTTCTTATAAGAATAGATTAAAATACGTTTATAAAGGTGTCTAGGTCCGATTTTCACGGTTTACTCTGGTTTCGAAAATTACAAAAGTTTCAATTTTTCCGGCGTCTTCCTACAACTATAAAATTGAAGGTAGAAAATTTTCCTTCAAATGAAATTTGTTATCCATAAATAGGTTTTTCATAACGGTCATGTCAATTTTTTTTTTAAAATTGTAGTAGTTTTCGTGCAATATTTGCAATTTAAAAAAATACAAAATCAAGCTTTTCTAAAAAAAACTGCTCCAAACTTTTTCTTTAAATTTTTGGTAGGATTAGTGCCAAACGATCGCTATACGATGACATAAACGCCATGTAACTCTATTATTTTGTTTTTTTCATACATTAAGAAAATGTAATTTTTTTTACTTGTCTCTCACGTCGGTAATACTTTAGAGGCGACTTCTTCACAGTATTATATTTATGAGTACATGTGCTTTAAATAATGTTAAGTTTCTCGATAACAACAGTTTTCTGCTAAAATGATCTCAAAATTCTGCATTTTCAAAAACGCTCAAACGCCATTTACAAACAAATCGCTCCAAAAATTTTCTTCAAACTTTTGCAAGTGATTGTGGTAATGGCACTGCCTATAATGACGTAAAGTTCATTTTGGTATACTCTTTTGTTTTTAAAAAAATTACACAAATGTATTTTTTTTAATATCTCTCACGCCGATAATATGCTTATTTGAATGAATTTATATACATTGTTGCATTTGTGAATAAAAGTGCTTCAAATGACTTCAAATGAAAATTTTTGAAAACTCAATAGATTCCTGTGAAAAAGAGCTTCCAATATTGCATTTACAGTAACGCTAAACGCCATTTTCTTAAAAACGGCTCCAAATTTTTCAATTCTTCAATTTTTCAATTGCCATTTAGGGCGAGGTTTTAGCCTTCTTTAATATTCTTAAATTAATATTTGGGTTCTACTATTTGGAAATAGAGAAGTTGCAAAAAATTTTTTTAAAAATGTAATTTGGACGGCAATACATCGCAGCAGGCAAGAAGGAGGGGCAAGACTGTACAGTACCTCTCCACAAAAAGGAAATTAGAAAACTTTATCACGAGAAAGTCAGTGCTATTCTGTAGCACCTCTAGTTATTAATGTTCAGAGATATTCCTGGAGACTTTTAATAAATGATGTATTTTCGTAATTTTCATTTGTTTTCTGCAAACACATCTTTTAAATAGAATGCTTAAAGTGTAGTGAAAATCTCCCCTTGTTGCGCGATGGTATGATGGCATATTTTCTGCATTGAAAATATTTCCTCATATTATATTCCTAGTTACAAAGATGATCTTGACCGTTATCGTGGGTGAATAGGAAAGTATGTTCCCATGAAACAGTGTTAATCAGGGTATTCATTCATAAATTTGTGTGTATATATTATGTAATTAGTGTTCATTCACGGTATTCAATCGTATAATTTATGTACTACACTCAATATTCTTATAAGGAGAAAAAAGCGTAGGCACTAACATGTGTAAGTTGTGTATTTCTCAAAATTTCCAAGTCGCGAGTTTCACATTTTTGAGAATCTGATCTGATAAGTTTTGAAACTTTGATATTGATTTTGGCGCCTTTTTTAGGCTCTTTAAACCAGCTTTAAACGGGCATTGCAATATGAAAAAAATTCTACTTTAGAATAAACTATGTTTCGGGCTAGAAACAATCTTATCTTACATTTCTACTTCATAAAAATAATCAAAAAAGACACCAATTCAGAACATTCTTAATTTATATTTTCTCTAAGTTGTTACCTTCTATTTAATGTTTTTTAAATAAAACTGTTAAATTTGTTAGATAATATTTCTGAAACACTTTAATTTTTGCTTCGGCACGTAAATATACCTCACAGATATTTTGATGAACTAAATGATCTAGATTATAATGTACAATTAACATACTGCAGAATACATTAAATACTACATATAATTATTAATTTTTTCAACTTGTGTTCTTCTTTTTAATTCACAATGACCATACTCGTATTCACCAATTTGGCGAATAAGGTTTCACATACATTTTCAAAATACCACATCTTTGTTCTAAAAGCTATTGAGAGTTTGGTCCTACTTTTTATGTCATCATAAAGACACTTTCGACAAAATTGTGCGTCGTGTTCTCTTTTTTCGAGGAAGTTTTAAGCGGGCAATTGCTGGCCGGAGTAGCAGATGGCGCCACTTTTCCCTTAACAACTTTCTTTCCCCTGGCAAAGAGCCAAAGTCTTTGACGATTTTATTAGTTTCCTATACGCTAATGAAACGTTGCGATGCAAATCTTAAACATTTATCTCTCCGTTTCCTTCTACATTGCTTATGTTTAGAAATATTATTGTCCATATTCACTATGGAATTTGAAAAACATTGAATTGTGAATGTACTTTTTAGGAATTAAAGTTTTGTAATGCAGTATGAATCTAGTAATCAGCTGTTTTATTCGCGTCTTGCGCCTAATGCTAAGCGTGGGATATTTCTGTCCGTAAAAAGAAAAATGGCAAAGTTATAGACGTGCTTAATACAAAATTGCCTCCTATATTATTTTAGTAGTATACATACCTTTTGCAGCTCTCGCACGCAACCAGTCTTTGCAAATGAGTTCTCTAAAGAAAGAGAATTTCACGGAGACGTGACGTGAATAGCACTTTGACTTTCAAAATATGAAGGATTTGTTTGAAAAATGCATCTAAATAGTCATGTCAAATGCACCCTGCAACACTCGGCCGGATTTTTTTTGAATCTATATCGTTAAATAACTCCTAAGCGAAGCGCTTCCGTTTTTTAAAAATTACAATTTTGAGTCGCAATGGCCTCAAAGAAAATATTCTGAAATCGTATGCTACAGGATGGGATCATCTTGAACATTCCATTACATTTTTGCTGGTTCGACGCTATTCGATTCTACTCCACCTGTTCAGAGCCTGTAGAATCTGCGACTAAATGTTAAATTAAACTAATAACTTGATGTAATACGATACTGAATAAAACGGGTATACCTCTCTGCTCGGTAATAAAGTTAAATAAGAATAGTTTTTATTGACAAAGGTGAATTTTACCGTTATCAACTATTATGGGGCATGGAACGATAGGAACGAGACGGAGAATAAAGTCTTGAAGAAAAAATATATTACTGGCTTAATATGGAAATGGAAAGATAAGGAAGAGGGTGGGGTTTAACATGCGAGAGTTCTCACACGGGTACGCTAGTTTGTATTAATTAAAATAGTGATAGGTAATTTATTGCGCATTAACCATCATATGGTGTTGAGAAATGATATCAAAAGTTTTATCTCCTCTTACTTTTCAAATGTACTTAAATGTATAAAATGAAAGTTAATCTATGAAACTTGATACTTAGTACATATATTACATCTGAGGTAATATACAGAAGTTTTGAAACTTTTAAGTTTTTGCGTTAAAATAACAATATTTAATGTTTTCTTGAAACGTTTTAGAATACACTACGATATATATCGATACAATGCCTTCAAATGCAACTTAACCTGTTAGAGTTATCTCCCATATTTGTATTTATTTCAATTTTAATTGAAATGCTTCCCGATCTTGGCCATCAGAGGATCGTCAAAACTGTTTGGAAATCATTGGCTCAATAAACTGGATTAATAAACTACCTATCGTCTGCTATACTTACCGTCGATTATACTTACTGTCTATATTTCATATGTTGAAAGATAAACAGACAAAATATTACATTTTTTGCGATTATCTTTATTTATAGTATATATATTTTATAGTAAAATTTATTTAATCCTGGAGCCATCTTTTCATCTCAATTTACTTATTTTTTTAATTAGGTTTATTTGGATATTTTCGTGAATGCTTTAACGTTCAATTCTTTCCCTAAAATTCTTCTTTTTAACAGAGGTCAACAGAAGATATTAGTGTAATTACTTCAGTGCAGCTTCAGTGTGCATCAATTTATTTTGACAATACCTGTACACTTTAATGAGTGTAGTACGTTTTCCCCGGCTCCGGATGGTCATAAACATCTTAGAATTTATTACATGTATATGTGCTTTGTATTCTGTTCTATTGATGAAATTCTTTCTTTTGATTGTAGAACTTCGTAAAAAGAATATTATGTATTTTGTGTAACTTCTGTCAATCATTCATTCACTGAAAAATAAAACTGTACATCTGTATCTATGTTTTGACTCTGTAATTCATCCACTGAAATTCCAAGTGTGTGGGCTAAGAGAGAAATATCAGAACTCAAGGGATCCCAGGCGCAAAATTCGGCGCTTGTCTCAGAACGGCCTTTTCTAGCAGGCGATTCAGGGACTGTAGAGAGCATCTCGAAACACAGCCTGTGTTACGTTCCGCTCTAAAACGAAGGCGGGGCTCTGATGTCAAGTTACACTTTTAGCTTTCCAGCGCTGGGGTTTATTGCTCGCCTCACGACAGCAGACGCCTCGGCACGAGACTGCGGGCGCCCGCCACCGCACCCGCATGGGCGGGTGCCCATCCCACTTGGCCCCAACCCCGCTCCGCCCCAGCCCTGCTCCACCCCAGCTCCGCTCCGCCCCAGCCCCGCGCCGCCCCAGCCCCGCTCCGCCCCAGCCCCGCTCCCGCTCCGCCCCAGCCCCGCTCCGCCCCAGCCCCACCTCTTCCGTGCTCGCTCCCGGAACGCCTCGTCCCACCACTGTTCCCGTCCGCCGATGCCCCTTCCCACCGGACTCCGCCAGTCTCTGCTCGTCCCTGTGCCATCGCCACTGCCCGCCAAAGTCCGCCCCCCTCTCGCCAGCGCCCGTTCCCGCCCGCCACCGCCCGTCCTTTCTCTTTTACATCCGTCCCCACACAACGCTGTTCGAACCTGCCCGACCCTGCCCGTTCCAGCTCTACCAAATTCTGATCCTGAATACCTCGTCCTTTCATTCCTATCTTCCCGTTTCCACCCGTCGTCGCCATTCCCCACCAGTCTTCCTCGACCCTGCCAGCCTCTCTCCTGCCCGCTCATGTTAACCCCCTGTCCCCCCCACGCCTACCCCCTGCCCGCCCCCTGCCCGCCCCCTGCCCGCCCCCTGCCCGCCCCCTGCCCGCCCCCTGCCCACACCCTGTCCGACCCCTATCCACACCCTTCCCGCCCCTAGTTCACACCCTGTCCGCCCCTCCCCGCTTCTACTCGCCCACAGCCCGCCCCTCTCCTCATCTACCCATCCCTACCCGCATCTTTCGACTCTGACCGACGCTGAGGAATCTCATCAGCCGTCGCTCACCCCGATCCCCGTCCCCACCCCCTCACCAGCCCTCACGTCTCTCACCCACTTGCCACAGACAGCACGCTTTTGAAGCCTGTACTGCCCGCCCCGTCTCTTCCCGTCCCCTGCGGCACGCACAACCCAGCCTCCGTTTGTTCCCAACCACTCCCTTCACCCCCCCACAACCCTACCGCCTCGTGTAACATAGTGACCGAAAATTGCATTCTTAGCTGTCATAGACTTAAACAAAGATAGAAGACATTGTCTGGCTCTTTTTACCAATATTTCTCGCTGATTTAAAGTACTTGGCATCCAGCCTAGAAGTCGCATGCTTTGAAATCATTTTACTGACGGATGCTTATCTTTCCATTTCGAGGAGTAAGGGTCGCGTATTTCCTGTATCATTTTCATATCATTTTAAGTCTTCTTGAAATCTTACATTCCGTTGTTACTTTATGAATTATTTTTAATTCTTTTTAACAGTGGTATGTGATAATGATGATCCGAATAATTTTCATGTTGTAATTTTTGTTCATTCTTCATGCACATTGTACCAAACATCAAGTATTTGTTACAAAAGTAAAGTATTTTCTTTTGGATGAAATACCCAAGCAACCTACTGTCGAGCCTATTTTATAACGCTTTTCAACAATACGAATGTAACGAGACATTATGCATACTATTGACTTTCTTAATTCTTAATATCTCACAAAGAATTAAATTGTTTTCCTACTGACTTGAATCGTTATTTTAATTTCTTAACAGTTGAAAGGTATCTTCTATTAACTATGAATTCAACACATTATTCTAGCATAGTATTCAATTAAGCATTAAAAACAAAAAATAATATCAGGTTTGTCATTCATCAATGAGAACTAATCGACGTTTGCATGACTGCGTTGGTGAACTCTTTTGCAAATGATGATGGATAATAGGCCTCCTTTTCATGAAATAAGCAGTGGTAGTAGGGAAGTACTTTTGTTAATAATTCATCAGATATTTTCTATTGTAATTCAAATTTGTCCCCTAATTAGTTAATTAAAATATCTTTCTTATAAATTTCATTGTAATCCCAGAGAATTTAATCATTTTTTGTATAGAAGAGTAATACAGATTTCTCGAAGTGCCAAAGCCCAGAGACTGAATAAATTTCATAGTTTTTTATAAACTTAAAGTCTGTTGCGATTTGCAAAAATGTATATTACGAGCGATGTCTAATCGAGATTTAACGTTGACACTTATTCCTAATTGAGTGTAAAATCACTTGTTTCATACCAATACATTCATTAACACGAATAACTTCGCGAGGCACTTTTCACTTTTCATTCTCACACTCTCGCATGTTTCGGTGGGAACCGAAAGGGTCTCAATGATGTAAGACTGTAGGCAAACTGAGTACGAAATGATTGATTACTTCGTTTTCCCTGTAAGTTTACTACTGTGATTACACTGGTCGACAAGGTTTTCTTCACAAGAAATCTAATTAGTGAATCTAGTGAATTTTTCCTACTGAATTCTGAATATATTCAGCTATCATTTGGCTCTCAAGTTGGTGATTTTGGAAAGAGTTGTGCCCCAAAAATATGTTTTGTCTATTAGTAGTGGTCTTGATAAAAAACGGTACACATCATATGCCATTTGCAATTCGTATTTATTTGGAGGTCATCTAAGTTATTGTTATTTCTGTTTGATAAATACCAAAGGAATTCTTGACCAAAAAATGTGTCATATGTCCATTTAGTGAATCCTGAAAAATATATTTACCTTAATTGCATTTTAAATTAAGAGGATGAAAAATTTCGTTAAAGCTATGGATAAACATTATGATGGATTCTCGAACTTGAAATCGAAATTTCTCAAAGAAAGTGATGCTTGGAAAATTTTCTAAATTGAAAGAAGGGAGTTTCTAGAACCACAAATGCAATTACTCATGGCTGAAGAACATTTTGAACCGGTAAATTCACTGGAAAAAGCAGCCTGGCTGTCTTTCAAAAATGTATATTGTAATTTCCTTTGAAACCATAGAGCAGAAAACTATAGTGGTAGTAGCTGATCTGCATGGAATGTAACATATCTGTGAAAATTTGATTCTTCGACTCTGAGAAACATTTCCTCTCGGAAAATTTTGAGGCTGTCAGCGATGAGCACGGTGAGCGCTTTCATCAGTATATTTCTACAATGGAAAACAGGTACTAAGGCAAGTGTAGTGCTAATATGTTGACTGTCTGCTGTTGAACCAAGAAGAGAGATCTTCCAGGTATAGAATACGCCAGAAAATCATCACTGTCACTTTTAAGGTACAGAATGAGTAGTCAAAACGAAAGGTAGGACACGTAATATACCATCTGGATAACTAGTTACCAATTTTATTAAAAATTATGAAAAGTTCAAATGAATATTATACAAAACTTCTGTCTGATGGGGAAAAACTGAAATGATATTTGGATTCAGTATGAAAAATTCTTGTAGAATATGTTATTTTCATTCTTATAAAAGAAAAATGTTTATTTTTGTAGATCAGTGTTATTAGTCCCGCAAGTGTACGGCATTTTTTTTTATCTCGGGAGGCGAGAAGATATTCCTCTTCAGCCAGTACGACGCCAACCTACACGTCTTTTTTCGGGGGATCCCCTTCCAGGTATCTTCGTCAGCCTGACAATTTATAAGCTCCCTACATGTATGGTAGGGTAGTGCATATCCCGCTCACCCATACACCCGGGCTGCCATACAAGTGTATTTATGTATGTGAGGGGAGTGTAAGTGGAGTGGAGGGGGTCACTCATCCTCATTTGTTAGGGCATTGTTCCGGCAATCTCCTAATATTCACCGAGGAAACCACAGAAAACTACCGATCAAAGCAGCCGAACGCTAGAATTGTCGTTCAGAGAGCGCAGCGTCGTCGTAGCTATATTTGTGATTTTAGACATCCATCACTGTCGGTATTCGAACCGTAGGTTCTCCCACTCAGACGCGCAGCTGCAAGAACGGTTGTTGACCCTTACCCATCTCGACCGGTTCGCAATTTCGGGTGCACTGTCGTTCCGTTTAACATCTCCAGTTTCAGGTTCCATATGTGCAGCGTTTCGAGTACATCTCCGATCGGTGGCTCGCCGCCCGCGCCGCGGCTGGGCGGGCGCGCGGGTCCCTCGAAATAGTCTCTCTTGCCGGGCCATTCCGCGCGCCGCGGCGGGGGGCGGAACGACGCGCTTCCAGGAAGTCGCTTTGAGGCGGCGGGCCACGGGTGACGAGAGGTGGTTCTGGCTAATATTGCCGCCGAACCGCCAAGGTCGCACCGAATGGGCCACGGGTTGGGATGGCAAAACAACATCGATGTTTTTGAAACACCAGAAACATCGATATATTAACATCGATATTTTGCTTTCAAAGTTTTCTTCACATCGATATTTGTTGCCAAAACATCGATGTTTTTTATTTTATTTTATTTTATTTTAATAAAGCAATATCGATGTTTTGCGTCATCCTCATTACCACGCTGTTCATTTCACCTGTGCAATCTGAGCAAGTTTGGGAGGTGCTCGCGTCATGAGTGTATGTTATCGGTAGGCGTGTCATTGCCTGAGTATATATTTATAAATAAAATACATGTTTTGTATGTACGAGTAAACTTATAATTGTTCAACATTTATGACCAAGTTATTTGAGTTTTTCTTGTCATTTAGAGGTTTTTTCTGCGGTATGAGAGGAATGAAGTGCTGGAGTGTGTCTGGCAATACTGTTTTTCTCATATTTTCGTTAGTTCATTGTCGTGCGCGAGCGTGGGTGCAACAGAACACACGAATAAGTGAGATGAACTTCGTGAAATTTAGCTGCTAATTCCAGTTGTCGGGTAGGTAAATCAATAATTTATATTTGATAGTGTTTGTTATTTTGAATGTTTGGACGACATTTCTCGACCTTAAAACAAAAGGGTTCTAACTCCACTTTTATGGAAAAATGAGTTATAGACTTTGTTGATTCCATGTATCCCATTTACATACTGTAATTAAAATTGGGTAGGGAAATAGCAAGTTTATTAGTCTATATTTAAAACGTCGATGTTTTAAACATCGATGCTTCTTTGTCTATAGTTTTATCGACGTCGAAAACCCTTTAGCGATGTATCGATATTTTGGTAAAATTTGCCATCATTAGCAATGGGCGCTTGTCTCGTACGGGACGCTACCGTCTCACGTCGCAGCGATCGCCGCTCAGAATGAAACGATGGAAATGAGTTGAGAGATGGATTTTGTAGGGTTGGTAGAAGTGAGCGAATGCAATAAGAGTGCGCACAGTCGTTTGGCGATATTGAACATGAGTGTTGTGTCTATTAATTGTTGATTGAGGGAGGTCATTGTAGTATTTCCATCGCTATCAGGTTGACGATTCTAACGTTATTTAAGGAGCAAAGTTCGGCAGGACTGAAATTATTTTTATTTACAATGTAAACTTCCTTGAAAAGCATATGTCGTTGAATAAGTAGTAAGTTGTTAAAAAAACTAAAAATGGCATTGCTACGATATTTCAGCGATAATTCCGTAATGTTATTATAATGTTAATTCCGTAATGTTATTATTCCGTAATGGTATATATTTAAATATAGTTGTTTTATGAAAAATAATTTGCAAAATAGTCAAAAAGCCTGAGGACTATGTTTCTTTTATTTTAGAAGTTCATATAATTTCATCACATTTATTTTACCTACAATATTTTTGCACACGAAGTATCTTCTCGCAACCTATCAAAATAAACAACTGTGGCGCTACAATCGCTCGTACTTTCTAGCATTATTTGTTACGATAGTGTAATATTATAATTATATTTAAACCTACATTTGTGTAATTTTTGAAAAATTAAAAATTTACCTGAAAATATCGTTTGTCATTTATGTTTTTTATCGAATAGTTGTTTTTTTGTGCATTTAGCTCTCTTGTTAAAGTTGAAACAAAATATTTGACTCTATTTGTGAGAAAATCTTGTCTTGGCTTGTTCACTCACAGTCAGTCAGACAAGCGTTTTGTCGGAAACCAAGTTTTCAGTAAAAAAAGATACCCATTACCCAAATAGTGGATTGTAGGTACTCAAGGTGTTAGAGAAAGTAATTTACTACTTATGGGTATAAGAAGTATCCCATTTGTCAGTATCAGGCACCTATAATACGATTTTATCTGCCCAAAATTGCCATTTTCACTGCAACATTATAAAACTTTGTAAGTAATGTAGAGAAAGGAAAGGAAACTTTTCTAAATTTTTTACTATTAAACAATGTTTTTGTTAGAGTACATCCATTGTGACATACCAATATGTGACATAATATGGTATAATATTTATTATAAATTGCGTAAATTATAGGGGATAAATATATGTGAATATGCTAGCATAGCAACGGTAAGCGAGCCGTCGTCAAGGTCAACAATCTTCATGTAGTGACAATCGCGGAGACGGCTAGTTCATTTTGTATAGAATTCAGGGATTGGCCGAAAAAGCAGTGAGAGTCGTGAAGACGGCTAGTTCATTTTGTGAGAAATTTAGGGATTGGCTAAGTAAGGAAGTACATCAAGTGTTGCCTGTAAATAAACCATCGAAAAAATAGACAGAGCCTTGCAGGGCTGAAAGAATACGATAGACATTCATTCTGACTGATGCCGTGGTGTTGAACGGATCGTGCTCCAATTAATGTTAGGAGTTTTGTGGGACTTGTAAGCATCTACTAGGAGTAGATATTGATAGAACTTCGGATTTGAATGCTATGTGTGACAGTAAAACTTAAAATATTTCAAGTAAACGAGTTAGAAGGACATTGAGGGCTTAGGCGAAGTTATCAGTAAGTGGACTGGAATGCTAAGAGCAGATAGTTTATTGATCGTTGAGTATTCAGCATACGCGTGCTGAACGCGTGCGGGACGAACTTGGAATTCGTAAATTGGCGAACGAATTTTATTAACGAGACTTTATTAACTTCGGAAACAGTGATGAACGATGATTGAAGCGTGCTTCTGCAAGAAAAGAAGAGAGAAGATGGTATCTGGACCTGAGGACAGCGACGTCGGAGAAGAATGAAGATGGTCCATAAGCGCGCGAAGACGAATACGACATTATAAGGTTGGAACAGGCCATGACCAAGGTTTTATTTCCACATTGTGTAAAATCATAAAGGACCAAAATTGTTTAATAAATTTCCATGTTTTGTGAAATGAATACGTGATTCCCATTGAGCCAATTCTAGTAACGAAGTAGCAAGATAGAAATATATTTGCTTTTCAGATTCCTCGACCACTCTGTATAGATGGCAGATCTGATAATCATCTATTAGCATACAATAGTGATTATTTCTATGAAACCCATCGACCCAGGTAGCCGGAAACTAATTTATTTATACTTAGAGTTGAAGGTTGACTTGTATAATAGTATCAGCGTAATCTTTTCCTGGCGCCCATTAATACAAATTCGGAATGGATTACGTTGAAATAAATCATCAATATATTCAATTTATTTCAAATGGCGCACCAACTGGGGCTGAATTTCTTTTAAATCAGTCAAATTATTTCACCATGTACAAATGAATGATGAAGTATCGTTCATTCCTTGTATGGAATAGAGCTCGTGAATAGCAGAAAGTACATTACGTTACATGTTTAAGGTTTCCCACTTAAATTTAATTTTTCACATCGTTGTGCGAAGTAGTTATTTGAGATAATTTGGTTTTAGAGTGATCGTTATTGCGGTAAGGCCGATGAAATTATGGTAATCCTCCAGGAGGATAAATGAGAAGCTACTGTGAGGGAGGTGGCATCGTCAATGAGTGATGTGTATTTTGGGAGGCAGACGGCTATACAGTTGCCACACGAAGCCAACACAGTCATTTTCATAGCTGCAATATCTCTTTGATTATTAGCTTAATTATGTTTTTTTGTGTACCTGATCTGACTGTTGTGTTACCTCGAGAGAAGACCATGATGGATATTGTATTTTGTAAGTGTTGATTAGCACATACAGTACAAATGTTTCGAGTCATCTGATTCACAATGACAGAAAGTTGCATGGTTCGGAGGGAAGTAGATAATTCGAAATACTGTAACCTTTTTTCCAAAACGTACATACTTATTTAAATTAACATAATTATTAAACATATATAATTATTATCAATATTTTTGTTTTGTTTGTTTCAACCCTTATTCGGTACGTTTTCAAAAATTATATCTTAGGGCCCAAGATTAAAATTATTGAATATTTTGAGATAGCTGTACCAAATGCATTGCATTTGACTACACTGCATTTGCACTACATGCATTGCATTGACTGATGAAAATATGTTTTATGTTAGTAATCACGTACTAATTTAATTATGTATTTAGTATTATTTCCAGTCCCTTTAAACACAGTTAACAAACTGGCACTTAAGCGTATTTGAAGACTGAACTTTTCGTGATTCGTGATTTGTAGATTAATTATGAATTACAAATTAAGAGAAGAAATGAAAACTGAAGAAAAGAAATATATACTGACAGTCGTTGTTACACAGATAGTTCAGAAAATATGGGAGGCGATTCATATTTTTTGTCTATTTGATAATATCTACTCGAGAAAAATAATGAAGATTATTCCAGTAGTGAAATATAAAGCACTAAGATTCAAGAATCCTCCACCAGTTGAACAGAGTCGAATTATCTGCATTGTTTTAATTCTAGGATTTGCCGATTTCATTTCATCATTTATGTGTGCACTATCGTGTTATTGTCATTATTGATTACTAAAATTAGGTAATATAAATAATTAATACTTTTCAATTATTCAGTAATAGTATTCAACTCTCGTACTTTCAAACTTTTCAAAAAAATTTTAACTCATGGATGTCTGGCTGATGACTCACGAACTCATTTTATTACATTCCTAAAATCCTGTGCGAACACCTTCAACCTCTCTCATCACTTGTCCCAAGCGGCGTCGCGAGGACCCCGCGGGGGCGACAGGAAGGGCGGGATGGCGAGCGACGGAGGCGACACGTGTCGGGAGGGGTAGGGTGGGAGCGGAGGCGGAGATGGAGATCCAACGAGGTGGGGATAGGTCGTGGGTGGGGCGGGGACGGGGCGGGCCTGGAGCAGTGCGTGGCGGGCAAGAGGTGGATGGAGCATGGCGGGTAATGGCGGGACGGATGGGTGGTGGCGGGTGAAAGCCGCGGGCGGGGTCGCCGGCAGGGGCCCGGGCGGGGACGCGGGCCGGAGCACGGGAGGTGGCGCGGACGGGAGCGCGGGCGAGGGCGCGGACACGGGCGCTGGCGGGAGGAGGCGGGGGCGGGGATGCGGGTGGGGGCGCGGGTGAAGGCGTGGGCGGGGCGTGGGCGAGGGCGCGGGTGGGAGCGCGGGCGGGGCGTGGACGGGGTGCGGGAGGGGCGCGGATGGGGACGCTGGCGTTGGCGCGGGCGAGGGCGCGGGCGGGGGGTGCGGGCGCGGGAATGGGTAGGGCTGGGAAAGCGGGTTGTTGGGGAGGGGGCGGTGGCGCAAGTGGGAGCGCGGGTGAGGGCGGGGCAGGGGTGGGCGGGAGCGCGTGCGTGGGGTGGGGTGAAGGGGCGGCGCGCCGGAAGCGCCTGCGATCGCTTGAGCCGACATCCTGCTCTCGGGGCGACGCGTGACGTCGAGTTTATATATGAAAGGGGAGATACAATATGAAGCATTTTCAGTATCTGAGTCCTTTCAGCAGCAGACATTCGACACAGGAAATAAAAAGAAGCGGAGAAAGATGCGGTGCTTCCCATTGTTGCGCTTGATGTGACAACAGAAAATTTTCTCATATTTTTATAACTCAAAATTATTTTGATAGTTATAGTATCAGAATTATTTGATAGTTTACGCATACTCTATTCAACAGTGTGCTATAAATTTACCGCGTTTTGCTCCAGAGTTGTACCCAACTACAGTGTCTTAGAAGCAATATTTTACGTACTGGATCTTTGAGAGCTACTTTTGATCGTTACTAATATCTGCGTCCAACAATTCAGTAGTGTAGAGAAAGCAATTCAGTTGAACGACAAATTGTGGAAATGAAGAAATGTCTATTTTTTCTATTTGATATAATACAGTAAACCGTCGTTTGTACGAACTCGCTTCACGTGAATTTCACCGTAACACGAACAAAACTTCGGTCCTGGCAAGAAATTACGGTAATACGAACATTTTCAGTACTCGCCTACCACCTTCGTTATGCAGTAAGTTTTATATTCGAATTCCAAATAGAATTTGATAACAGCTTCTCAACACACTCATGTATTGTTACTAAATACGCCGGTTTCTTTCTCATGCATAATGCAGTACTTATCGTTCTGGTTTTTATCTTGCGTCACACGATGCGAATTGTTTCGTAACATACTGTCTCCTTGTTGCATCCTCGTAACCTTCTAAGGTGTCATCGCATTGTTTTGATTGGGTTGACTAAAAATTTTTCTTACAAAATTTCAAAGTTATTGTTTTCAGTTTATAGTAATTAGTTGTTACCATTTCTACTGAAAGTATCTCTGGGTGAAATGATTTTTAACACTGTATTGAAATGTGATTGATTGAACAAAATACTAGTTATCTAGATGTTTCAAAGAATACCTTCATTCATAAATATCAAATACCAACATGCCTTGAATTAATGTCCGTGATGATTCATCATTAGTACTGTTGAAATTAGAAAGTTCACAAAAACTGATCTTTTAGAACTTATATTTCCAGTATTTTTGATGATTTTACTCTGATGTCTCATCTAAGTCTCTTGTTGTCCAAGTCAAGCAGGCAGTAAATAAAGTCTATTTTGAAAGTTCGAATCACCGGGAAATACCTCATTATTAGGTTCCATTGGGAATCCTTACCATTAGACATCTGAGAATATCTTCAATAGCTGAGGTGGGCTTATTTTTCCGCTCTGCGATATGGAAATGAATTTGAAAACTACAGAGAATGAAAGCGGTGGTCTAAGAAGGAATTGACCAACAAATTTTCATTGGATGTTTCTTACTAATTTTTGGAATGATTTTATTATGATTTTAGACGGTAAAAATGTCGTATCGCCATTCAGGTCGCCAAAATTACAGTTTCAAACTGCGTGTGGCTGGGGGAAGCTGCCCTGACTCTGAAAGTGACACTTCCACTTAATCATATTTTATGCAATAATTTTAAATTACGGTTAATAATTTTGAAAATTCTTCGAAGTATATTTCTATATCTTACGCCTAAAACACAGAAATAATTATCAATTAAAATCCGAATAGATGAAACGTGTATCATTGCAACTAATACAGCAACAATAAGGTTTGCAATGCGTAGGTAAACGCTAGTTTTGTATTTGCTTAGGTTATTTCTGTATCATTTTGAAGACATTTTTTGCAGCACGATTGATTGATTAATGTTTCCGGGCACGTCAACTGCTATGGACCGGGAGCGGTAGCTGAGTGCATCAACTGATGTCACTGCAACGCCTCTGACCGGGGGGTCCTAGGTTCGAGTCCTGACGGCGGCAGGATTTTCGACCCTAGCTTTTCAGCTAGGTCGAATTCAGTCACTGCCTGGAGGAGAATTCTAGCGGCCGGCTGCTCTGATCGGTAGTTTTCCGTGGTTTCTCCGATCACCACCAGGCGAATGCCGGAGCAGTACCCTATCAAACGGGCCACGGACCGCGCGCGATCTGTCTTTCCCATTCCTTGTCCTATCCTCTCCCCTTACATACAAACACTAACATGCATTATATTACCACATATTCCGGGAGACCGGTCGGGAGCTTAGAGCTTGTCCCGGCTGGGGCGGTGCCCCGCTGGTGGGAGAGTCCTGGTTAGCTGGAAACTCCACTAGCTGACGGTTGGTCGGCGCCGGATCTCGCCATCCAGCGGGGGAAGACCACCGCCAACTCTCGAGAGAAAAACATGCACTACACTAACGGGACTATTGACCAAAGCAGTTGACGCGCCCGGAAACACGAAAAACCCAAACCAAACCAATCAACTGCTATGGTCACTAATCCGTCCCACTATACTAAGCCACGTATTTTTGTCTAGATATGGGAGTATTCCTGCCCCGCTGGATGGTGAGATCCGTCTTAACATGGGCTAGCGGAAGATTGGAATGTTCCCCACCGGGCCCCCTCTCGGGACAAACGTTAAGCGTTCGACTGATCTTCCTTCATGTATGGTAGTGTATTTATGTGTTCGTGTATGAAAGTGAGGCAAGAGGATAGGACAACGCAGGGGAAGAAAGATGGCGTTCGTTCCGTGGCCCGTTTGTTAGAGTACTGCTCCAGCATTCGCCTGGTGTAGAAACTACGGAAAATTACCGATCGGAGGACTCGGACGCTTGAATTCTCATCCAGACAGCAGCTAAATTTGATTTAGCTGTGTAGGTAGTGTCGAAAATCTGCTTCTGTCGTGACTAGAATTCTAGGATTCGCTGCAAAGACAGGGGCAATGCTGGGTCTGATCTAAATTGAGTCGGTTCTGCAGCGCGATGAAGACGTTTCATCCTACCCTACTGCAACTGCAAACCCGATTCAGGCAACTCGATTTTTTACTCTTCATTAACTAATAATTAATAATTCAATACAACAACTTATAATTTTCGACATTAGAACAAACAACCTTCCTTTAGTTACTCTCAACTCTCTGGGCGATGCCATCGTAGACTTAGAAACGTTAGGCAGCGTTTCGAACACCCTTAAGTGTCTTTTTTAGTACTTCAAAACATAGAAGGGGTTGTAGAAAATATTCAAATAATGATGTGAGATAAGAAAAGTTGAACCTAGGAATCTCCAGAACGGTGAGACTAATTAAATGAATACAGTTTGAAAAGTAGTAGTTTTCAGAAAAACGAAAATTAAGATTATGTAAATGTAGTTAGATTGTTGGGTTTAGCGCTAATAGGGGTGGTAAGAAATATTAGCCTACCACACTCTACTGTGGCTAAAAAGTTCTCTATTGGCTCTATTCTTTTCTAGGGGTTCACAATTTTTTGTTTGGAAGTGGATATTAGTACTTTGGCAAATTGTTACAACTTACGGATATATCAAATGATCTATAATTGGAATTATATCTTTTTAATAATTCAGGTTATTAAACAAATTAAATTAAAGTGATCACTAGTTATTTGACAATTTGATGTAACGATCATGATATGAATGTCTTTGAACAAGCTAATTAGTCTTTTTGAAATACATTAAATTTGAAATATATTAAACTTGATGAATTGAATACGTAACTATTATAAAACGTATTGTTTGACTCTTGAATCAATATGAGTTTAATTGAAATGTATTTTCCATTGAGTTCATATTTTTACCTTTTTTATTATGTTAATATTAACACTCATGACGTGTTGTTATTAACCATTCAGTATTCACAGATTGCGCTTTTTGTTAACAAAACGAGAGCTTGCGTTTGTACATTGCTTGCCTTGTCTCTTTCATGGCCATTACGTAGCCAATAAATTCGGTTGCCATGGTGATGACTATTTCAATGCAGACTTTGATGTTGCCAATACAATGTCTGGGTTTCTGCACTCACAAACTCCTCCAACAGTTTCATTTCAACAAAAAAAATAATAAAATTAAAAAAAAATCGCCCAATTGACATCAGCAAATATCTCTCCTTTCAATAGAATTAAAAATGTTGCACTTATTGAAGTTTAGAAAAAATAAACGTTATTCTTTTTAAAGAGTAATGATTTATTTTTAAATAATAATAATAACAATAATAACAATAGTTTTTTACGCAACAAGGGCGTTTTAAGTGTTCTAATGATTGAGCAGAGTCAAGAAGTTGGGGGACTTTGTCCCGAGGGATTTTGAAGCCCGAGATCTTTAGAAACAGTAAACGCCCGAGGTACAATATTTTACTTTTTTACCTAATTTTACTGATTCAAATTTATTTATTTACTAATTAACAAGATGTTAACTTGACTCGGTTTTTCTTTTCGTATTTCCTCTCCCAATAAAAGAACATGTAGCATCATTCAACTGTTTCAAATTCATCATTCAAATATTTCCCTCGTTACCTCAATCCTCTCGATCCAGGTGTTATGCAGTGTATCAGTATCCAAGAGCTCCGTATCCGTTATAGCAAGTAATAACATAACAGTAAAAATGAACATGTTTATCAAGCAATGACCCCGGAAACGTTATTACATAGTTTTGTGAATAAATTGACAACAAATCGGTCAATTTGTCTCATGAGACACCCGTGTCCCTTGTGGCGGTGGAAGAGCTGTTCCTAAGGGAGCGGGTTGCCGGTGATCTTTCCCCTCTATATGGTGAGTTCCGCCGCCGAACTACCGTCGCCTAATGTGGTTTTCATCAACAAGGTATCACCCACCAGCGCGTCACAGTTCCAGCTGGAACAAGCTCTAAGCGCCCGGCGTATGTGGTAGTGCAGTGCATGAAATTGTAAGTGTGCGTACATAATGGGTGAGGATAGGATAAGGAAAAGAAAGGAAAGATTGCGCGCGGTCCGTGGCCCATTTGTTAGGGTACTAAACCGGTATTCGCGTGGCATTAATCGGAGAAACCACGGAAAACTACCGATCAGTACAGCTCGCCGTTAGAAGTCTCCTCCAGACAGCGACTGAATTCGAAGTAGTTAGCTAGTGCTACATTCAAGACTCGAACCTGGAACCTCCCGGGCAGAGGCACTACAGTGACATCAGTTGACGCCCTGAGCCGCGTTCGCGGGAGCGGGGCGCAAATGCAGTGGGGCGCTTGGAGCTCGGGCCTCGCGTGTCGGGCGCGGGCGTGGGCGTGGGCGACGGCGGCGGCCGAAGGGCGGGGCGGCGCCGTGCGCTTTAATGACTCGGCATGAGTGACAGGATTGAAGCCATTCGAGCTCCTCCTCCGCCCAGTAATTTTTCATCGTCTGCGAGGCCGCGCGGCGCGGCGCGGCGGCGGAGACGGAGGCGGCCACGAGATGGCAAGGCGGAGGCAGCGCCTCGGGCGGGGGCGAGGTGTACGCAAGCGCTTGAAGTAATGGCAATAAAGACGCGAGAGGAATGGAGGTGAATGAAAATGGGAGTGCGGTAGGTTGAACGATATTGCAATGCGTATAGTGTGGGTGAAGCCAGTTGAGGATCCGTAAGGTGACAATTGGAGAGGTAGTACTAGTAAAATAACCACAACTAGGCGTAGTTTCGATAAAATGCAATAGTAATTTAAACAATATTAACAGAGCTCCAAAATTATTTGTTACTTACTGTAAGAATGCTTATTTACTGTACATTATCTTAATTATAATTTATATATTTTTTAAATTTATAATTTATTTTATTATAAATAATTAAAAGGTATTAACTTCATTAAGAAATACAAAATACTAAGATCGGGTAAAGGCCCGTAAGACGCGGCCAAAATAGCTGGAAAAACTAATTGAAGTGTTGTTTCGGGATGGTTAAATCAGCATCCAACCTTTGATAAGAAATAAGATGTTCTAACTGGTACGAAAACTATATAGTATTTGAGTACATTCGACATAACTGCGTCATAATGGCTACTTAATGACTAAATAATGAGTCCACTTTCTCACTCACCCCCTGAAGGTTTTATCCGCAATGCGCCACTTCTTTTTTTCGCCGTGCTTGCGACCCTTAGTGGAGATGGTGGTGAGAGAGAGTGATGACACCATTTGAGCTGTGAGCTGTGGTTTGGCTGTGAGGATAGTCACTGAAGTGATAGAGAAATTAGACAAAGCGGTGGAGGTAGTTGGGAAGAGAGAGATGGAGGGGTAGCCGGTGGCCAAGAAGACTGACGGAGAGATAGATGCAGAAATAGAGGAGGTAGAGGAGGGTAAAAAAAGGGAAAGGCGTAAAGGAGGAGTAAGAGGAGGAGAAGAAGGGAGAGACGAATGAGGAAGAGGAGGAGGAGGAGAGATTGAAGATAAGACGGGAATGCATAAGGGGAGACGGGGTAGGAGCAGATGTGGAAAGAGGAAACGATGGAACAGGTGGAAAGCTAGGAATCGGTGACAAAGAAGGAGGCGAAGGGGGAGGAGAAAACATGGGTGGCAGAGGAAGAGGAAGCGGCGTAGGATGCATTGAAGACATAGGATAAGGCGAAAGAAGAGGAGGAAAAGGAGGAGCGGAGGAGGCGGTAGCAATAAAGATGGGAGGCAGGGAAGGGAAGATGAGCGAGGACGCAGATGTAGAGGCCGAGTCGGCTGCCGAGGTAGAGGCGTTGGCGAAAGCGAGGGTGATGAGGCGCTCTTTCAAAAGCAGCGGTGGTTGGAGGGGCGGAGGGGAGGGGGCAGGGCGTGGCATCGATCCAGGGGAGAAAGAATAAACTGGCGCGACCGGACAACACAGAGTAACGAAGTAACAATGGGCCATGTTACGCAATGCAAATGGGCTCATCTCATGTGTGGACGGAAAATGCCCTCCTCCAAAGTGCTTTCATTTCAAGCGGATGTCCCTGTTTGCATTCAAAATGAAATAATTATGCAATAGCCCTGTGGAACTGTAAACAATCTTATGTGAGCCTTGTCGACGGGAGCCTTTCGCATTTGGACTATAGAATTGGTACTGTATTATAGAAGATAATGATGTAAAGTGGAAATATGGATAGTGTGTGAAATGTAAAATTTAGTCTAGCAAAGAGTTAACCAAAAACATGGGTTGTAATACCTTTATAGCGATTAATCGATTCTACATAATTAATATAAAATTTTCAATATCAATTTTTGATATTAAAATTTTTTTGTTACAAACTGTTATGCTTTGATCCCACCTCTAGTTCATCTGAAAACGCTAATGCTGATTGCTATTGTTGTTTATATAACAAATGTACCGAGATCAACTTCTGAGTGCATTAAATGTCCGAAATTCTAAAATGAAGTCATTGTTCGTTGATTATATTTCGTTCACATATTCGTTCTTCCCACTAATAAACCAGATACTCGCGTTTCTTTTCAAACTGCGTATTTAAGTTACTTTACACTTTAAGTTAACCAAAATACGGTCAATATACTACAGGATATTTATTTCTTTATGATGTGAGGAATTAATGTTTTCATTTAGAAATTAATTTATTAAAATATAAAATGAGAAATTTTTGCATTTTTCATTTGCTTCTAAATTGGTTGCGAGCAACGTAGCATTCTAATATCAACGTATGATATTGAATATTTTTAATGCAGTATGTTGTACCAATAGTTTCATAGAAATCTATATCATAAATAAATAATTTTGCTCTTAAGAAAAAAATGGTGTATCACACAGTTGCAAGGAATTTGAGAAGGAAGGAAGGAAGGAAGATAGCAAAATTTATATGAAATCAATAGCAGAAGGACTAACAAACTGCATTTTAATGTGAGCGGGGTTGCATTCTTTTAAAGTGCCCTACCCTCGGCGAAATTTGGCACTTCCCTTTTTCCTAACGAAAGGAAATTTATAGTCGTTAAATTAAAATAAAGAGAGAGTTTAATTAGAGGATACCCAATTGCTCAGTTTCTCAAAGGGGTTTTATTTTTTTTCGCCTGGTAAAAATGGTCTTGAAACCCATTGTGGGAATACCAATTCTTGCTAGAAGTCAAGTCATCAAATCTGAGAATGAATGAGTGCATTGTAATTAACAAGTAGTAAAACCAGTCCCCAGGACATTATTAAGGACAAAATTATGTTATAACCACTAAGTTACACTTGTGCGACAAGTATAGTAAGTTTTGAGAATTGTAAAATTGATTTGCAGCGAACATATGTACTAATTTTCGTAAAGAGATATTGACGGAAAATGATTTTATTTGATTTTTAATTCCTTTCTTGTTGCATCTGCTTGCCACTTTTATCACTTGCTTGATAGTTTCTAAATTGTAATACTGAAGTTATACCTTTAACTAATATTATTCCACGTGTAAAAAAAACTATTTATTTGGGTATGGTCTTGCGAAACGTCGAGTTGGTCGGATCACATTAACAATACAGTCAAAAAATCCTTGTAATGTTTTAATGTTGTCATTAAAAACTTTGTAATGCAAATTCATCAATTAAAACTGCTTTTCATACCGCTAAATCATGTCACAACAATGAGTCGTAATATACAGCAATTCGCGAGTCGCGACGTGGAATGCCATTGTTGCATTTTGATCTGATATTCCTGAAGGCTAGAAATTTTTATTTCATATATTTCAATTAGGTTTTAAATAATTTCTATAAGATTGGTTTTTAAACGTATAACAAAAGCTCGAATATAAGAAACGAACAAAGAAATATGAAATAATATTTACATTCTTACTTACGTAGCATCCTACAGTGTGGAATCCCATCTCATATTACGTTCAGGAAACGCAGGATTTTCGGAGCGGGCGATATAGTTTGACGCCAAATTACTAAAAAAATATTCATATTTTTGAAAAATTCAACATGTCATTTGAAGATAATTTTTTGAAGAACATATTTCATCAAGAAAAACGTACCTTCTTAATTGTAGTTAAAGGAAGACGCCGAAAATTATTTAATTTTTTTTACACTTTCAAAAGATCAACGTTTCAACGCATATGAGACCTGCAACATTCTCTTAAGTGTACTTTACGATATATAAGGTCTAAATTTAATTTTTAAAAAATTGTGTTGTTTTTAAGAAAATATGGTTTAAAGGAAATAAAAATTGCCTATGTTTGACACCTAATTTCGCACGAGACCTGCGACATTCTCTTAAACGCCCTTCACATTATCCAATAACAAAGTTTAATCAAAAACGTTGGAGCCACTTTTTTGAAAATTTTGAAAATATCCCAGGAGCTCCATGTAAAGTACCCCACAAAATTAAAATATTGGTTTCAAATTCAAGAGATCGTGACATCAGCTACATCGATTGGAGAATATCAATTTTAGAGAAAATTGGCTGAACGTTTAGTCGCTAGGGTTTTTCATAGGTATACGGACGAACAGACAGACGTTTTACCATCAATCGATTTTTCGGTATCACAGACCCACAAAACAAGAATTCTGGCTACACCACGTGTTAAAGGATTTTTTTCTAAATTTATCATCTGGATTTATTCAGTTTTTCTTTGCCAGGGCCCTGTAATAAGAGTTTTTCTACCCCCAAATATGCCGTTTTTTGCGTAGCATTACATAACTCTTTCTATACCGCGGGTAGCGAGAAAGTAAAAAAAAAACAGAAGTTCAAGTGCCCGATTCTTAGTATATACTACACTTGTGCGTCCTATTTTAGAATACGGAGGGCATGTTGTACCCACACAGAACAGGGCAAATCGAGTCTAATTCAAAATCGGGACCGGAAAGTTTGTAAATCATGGGCGTGTTGTTAATGGAGAAGTATGAGAGTCCTTAGCCATGAGAAGGAAACGGGCACGTATATGCGTAATGTACAAGGCATACAGAGGGGACACAACTTGGGCAGATATCGGTAAACTATTACTGAATTAAAAAAGATTATAAATACAGAGGAGGCCATCCTTGGAAAATACGCTGTAGAAAGCAAAGAACTGATAAAGGCAAGATCTCCTTTGCGAATCAGACAATAGTAGATTGGAACAAACTAACTGGAAAAGCACTAGAGGCTCTTCCTTCTAATATAGTCAGATTTAAAAATATGCTCAATTTCACCTGGAATCACTAAAAAAACTAAGACATTTATCGTTATTTTTATCACTGACATTATCATAATTATCATCATTGTTAACACTGTTATTGGCTTTGGTGTAATTTTTAAGTTATCATTGCTCATTATTATTATTATTATTATTATTATTATTATTATTATTATTATTATTATTATTATTATTATTATTATTATAGCCATATCCCTTATACAGTGAAGTGTAGTGCAGAGTAGTGGAGGGGAAGAGTGTGTAGTGAAGTGAAGGGGTGAGCTGTGCAATGAAATGCAGTGAAATGAGGTGTTGGATAAACTGTAAGTCAATTTAGAGATAACTAGAAATTAACCCTATTTTATCAACTTCTAATTCTAATTGTAAATGTTCGTTATAGTTTTGTAATTGTACTAATTCTAATTGTAATCATTTATCTATCTATCTAAAGCAACCCAAGCGCAACTCTTGGTTATTTGAGGAATTGTTTCAATAGAAGAAAATTCTAATCATGTAACAGTGGAATACACCATAGCCAAGAGCCTAAAATGCTTTAGCGATCTCAAACAAATCAGTATCTACCTTTCAGCAATGCAAACATTTGATTATAGGTTTCGTTTAGCTTGTATATGTTGAGGATATGAAAATCTCAAGATAAGACATTTCAGTTAAGAAACACAAAACGTTGAATTGGTTGACCCTCTTTGTGAGAAAGGAGATAAATGGGTAAAAGCATCATACATTTGTCGTCTTTCTGAAGAACTGAAGTTTGTGAGCTGTATTTGTTTCGTGTAAATGGAAAAGCAAAGAAACAAATGCCTAATTCTTTTATCTGACAAAAAGCTGAATAATTGTTGAACAAAAATTGACAACGAAAGATGAGTAGAACCAATTAATATACACTTATTTTAGAGTATATAAAAATCGTACTACATGTTTTTTATTTAATAGATAATTATTACTTACAAATTAGAAAACTTGATGCTAAGTGGCTATGCCGAAGGCCTTTAAGCCATTACAATACCTACATTCTACCGCATTCTAACCTTGTATTCTGGTATTCACCCCAAATGGTCTCTCCATCGCATCAATGCTGCGGAAAAGAAACCATATGGTACGGCTAAGGAAAAAAACCCTGATGGGAGAAAAACCTACCGTCAGAAGCCGAGTACATGCTAATCTATCCGACTTTTGTTTTTAAACTATTTATTACTACATGTTTACATTACTACATTATTATTATAAACTACATGTTTTAAAATGGTACCTAATACTTGCCACCTATTTATGAAAATATTTTTACTCATACTACAAATTGAAAAATTGAAAAATAGTACATATATATTTAAATTAAACAGGAATATAAACAAACTATTCTATGTTTTTAGCCAAGACGAGTAATTCTCAAGTCGAGTTCCAGACAAAATGTTACTCTCTCTACGCACTGGCGATCGTTTTTGCCACGGAAACTCGTTGCAACAGAAGCGTCCATTTTGATTCTACTTGTCATTTTTTCATCTTTAAGATACGCGTACCTTGACAGAAGTTCTCTTTTTTTAGTGGCGCTGAAGTGGGACTGAAGTCTTGCAAATGGGCAAGCGGTATTGCACTGCCGTAAGCGAAACGTTGCGTGTGCAATAATAAGGAAGCCGCAAGGTTTCTTGGGGGCAAATTAGAGGCCATGTGACACAGGGTGAAGCGCTGCAAGAGCCCACGGTTCAAACACGAGTGAGGGCATCGGATTTGTGAAGGTCGCAAACACATGGGTGTTCCATATTATGGTTGTGGCATGTATAAGATCCCTGGCTAAGAGACCAAAATCCATATTACATCATTCTAAAATACTCGTCTTAATGAGGTAGCGTAATCATTCAGATAAAGAAAACGCAAGTTGCCAAAATTTGCGTTAAACGAACAATCTAAACGCCTAAGAGACCAAAAAAGAAGTAAGAAAAGAAGACAGCAAGCGCTGCTCGAATTCCAATACCACGGCTTCAAACTAGAGTGAAGGCGTCAGAATTACGAAGGGCGTAACCCCTTTAATGATGCATATAGTTGATGTGGTATATAAACTATAACCGACTAATCAACCTAAACCAAAATATATCCTACGGAAGTTTCCATCTTAATCATGTATATTCATGCAGGTAAATAAGGCTCAAGTGATTGATAAATATGCCTTAAATCGTTGGTTTGTTCCACACTGGCGTGGAAATCAAAATTAGCTGGAAACGTTGGGGGCTCATGATGGTACCAAATTTTGAATTTCCAATAATGCAAATCAACGCAGACTTGCGACAATGAGTATGTTTTCAGAGCATACCCTGGTTTAAGATACATCAACGAGTAGATCCCATGCCTTGTTTTTTTAATAAAATACTAGCGAAAAATATTGGCCTATTAGAGAGATTTTGTTAACCTTTGAAGAGTAGAAATGAAAGGTATTGTATGTACCAACATTTTTATTCACAGGCGGACGTTTGATGGATTTGCCCTCATCTTAACATTGATACAAAGTATTAAAATGTTTTAACTACAAATGTAGCGAGGGTATTACATTTCTACAAAATAATAAAACTAGTTACGTTACTAATGCACATTAGTCATACGCTTTAAAAAACTAATTTGATGAAGATTACACCTTTTATTTCTGCTAGGGAACATAAAGTACTAACTAACGTAAGTAGAGGGAAGATTAAACAGAATCATAATACAAATTGTAACTTTACGAAGATACATTACTTCTACCGTTTCAAAAGTAATTTGATAAAAAAATCACTAGATAACCCAATTCTTTGTCTGAGTGGAATTCTGTAACTAAGGCGCCCTGCCGGAAGCGAAGCGTTGCGCTAAATGAAGACGCTAGTGGGAAGATTCTTCGAGGGAACGGGAGGACGTTTGGCACAGAGTGAGCACCGTAGTGCACACGAGGAAACGGAGCACGGAATTTGCATCGCAATGTCATGAATGCGAATTTACTCCACACGAAGTTGCTATACAGACGGGATCTTGTATTACTCTGTAGCTTATGTAGTTAAAGAAGGTTTTAAATAAAAGTTTGTGGACATCGCTCATCCCCACATAGGGTGTGTTGTAAATAAGTGAAAATAAACATTTAATATAATAAGTAAATGAAATGGAGATGAAATAATCCTTCTTTTATGGAATTATTCTCAGGTTCAATTTTTCGTTGATCGGTTAAAATATATTTTTACTAAAAGTTGAATAATATTAGAAGACTGAAAGCATATTGTCGAAATCCATTATACTTTTCATTTTGGATCTGTGAGTTTATTTCTCTTATAAACTCAGATGTCGCACATCTGTTGCGTATTCTACTAACCTTAGTTATGATTAAACCAATAAAATTCAATAAAATTTGAATAGAGCTTCTCAAGAACTAGGGAGGAGACTAGTGTGGTTGTTAGATTGTCTCTGACTGAAATGATCAGCAACTCAAAATTTTCTAATTGCAACAGTAATAAAGTAAGACACATGTAGTATCATGTAGTATTTTTAAGCCTGTTGTGAATGAAATGAGATGCAGGAAGAAACATTGCATTAATAAATGTTGTATTTTATTTTTTAAATACGTAATGGTTTACATTTTGAGCAAACGTTTATTTGATTTATGAATAATTTGTTTTAACTTTGTGTGGTATTATGTTTTTTAATAGCAAAATGCGGTACGTATACACAAAGTCTTGCGCATATTCCAGTCTTCAATATGGCATAAAAGGAACCTCTACATTATAACATAAACAATATTAGTTCGTTTTTCCCTGTAACCCTCTTTCTTAGACATCAAAACCCTAGGATGCCTAAGGGAGTACGTTTTGTACCCCAGGACGTAATTTTGTCATTTATTTCAGCTATTGTTACTATCTGTATGGCAGTTTCTTTTGTAGCTGAATATTTTTCCATAATATATCGAAAATGCGCTTAGTAGAAAAAAATTAATACTTATTTTTTTGGAAATAAATTTTCCTCGCCATGGGGTCCAAAATATACCCCTTTAATATTCCGTGTCATATGTGGCAGTCAATCATTCTACCATTTTTCTGCACGAATCGGTAGGAGAGCGGTTTAAATTTACAGGTTATCACTTGTAGTTGCATTGTTTTCCAATATATCACAGGTATTGCTTTTACATTGTTCCAGGCTTATTATCATGGCTTCACACGAATATGCAAAATGAATACATTATTAAAACATTTTGTGTTTTGTTGATTGTTTTCGCAAGTTTCTTATTTTCAACATTGATTATGTTGAAATTATTAATGTGTGTATGTGCAAATCGTGTGTGCAGTAAGCATTCCAACAAAACAGTTATCTCCTCGTGCTAAAACTGTTAAACAGCAAGTGTATTACGGTTTGTGAAGACTTTTGTAAAGTTTCCAATAAATGTAAGTTTAAACGCAGCCTTGTAACTACTTATTAACCTAATGAAAATAACAATACATAAATATTGAAGGAAAATATGTTATAATCAATTTAAAGTGAAAATAATTATCATAAAAAACAAAAACAAATAGGGTCCAAAATATACCCCTTGCGTAATCTAAAAATATACATTTGCTCAGGTCTCTGAGGGTTAAGTACGTGTTATATTAAACTACAATTGTCCTTTTTTGTATTTATTATCTCGATTTTCGCCCCTAAAGGGCAACGTAATGTATCTGCATCTTGCAGAATTTCTTTCACTTTTTCTCATTTCATTTCGAGATTTTCAATGCCCCTCAACCATCATTATTATTTTCTTTCTCCCTGTATTTATATAATGTTCTAACAGATGTTCGTTAAAACAAGGTTTATCACCCCTCTTATGTGTCTTTCTTAACACTTTGAACTCATTGGTTGCCAGTTTCAATCTCGAATGCATGCGCTCTCTCTCTCTCTTTCTCTATCTCTCTCTACCTATTTACTATCTCTCTCTATCGCTATCTATCTATTTATTATCTATCTTTATCTCCGTATATCTATCTTTCTCTATCTCTATCTCTAACTCTCTTTCTCTAACTCTCTTCCTCTAACTCTCTATCTCTAACTCTCTATCTCTAACTCTCTATCTCTAACTCTCTATCTTTAACTCTCTATCTCTAACTCACTGTCTCTAACTCTCTATCTCTAACTATCTCTAACTCCCTCCCCCCTCTCTCTCTCATTTTTCAGTGTTTTCTCAAGCTATTCATTTTAGTTTCTCCGCTTTCTTTAATCTTCTGTTTCTGGTGAGAAATTTCATTCTCTCATTCCTGATTTGTTTACTGCCTGTGTAAAGAGCTGACTTAAATTATTTAACCGCGCATTTAATTATGTATACGTAGCTGATGTTTTCGTTTTGTTTGTATACTTTCAGCGTCTTGGAGTTGTTAACGACTTCAATCATTCATTTATAGAATATTCTGAACTGTTCCTCTTTCCATTCTGTTGTTTTTCTAACAACTCGAGAGGATCGGAATTTTATGTTTGACGTGAGATAACTATTAACGTATAAATACAATTTAAACAACCTTTAGCAAAAACGCAGGAGGTAAAACGTATTTGAACTCAGAGAACAAAAGATGGCACAATATTTTATCTCAAGCTCTGTTGTAAGTTTGGGCGGGAAGGGTTTGATTGTTAAATGGACAGATACGAGAACAAATGCCTTTTCTACATCGGTTTAATCTCGTATTGTTGATTCTGTTTGTGCTCCTAAGAAAGTGTGAAACACGATGTCGCGTGTTTGTGCATGGATTAAGGATTCACAGAGAAACCCATCAAGAGTTGTGAAGTTGCCACATTAGCATTCACTTGAAGAGGATGAGTTAAATCCTCAATGGCAATGCCATGTTGCCTTTTCGACGTTCCATCTGGTTTAATACCTTGATCCCAACTGTAGAGAATTGAAGTAGATATCAAATTGTAATTTATGTAGTCAAAATTGAAAAGAATTTCATAACTAAAATTACATCGTTTGAATATGGCATTGTTTTCAAACTCGGAAGTCAAAGAATGCGCGTTCTTAGGATAACGAATCAACATGGCTTAACTAATCCATGCTTGATGTCATAATGTTGTGCAAATGGACACGACCCGAAAACATTATGTGCAGAAGGTGTGAAGAGGGCGTTGGATAGTCGTGATCGTCAGAAATGCCGTATGGATTCACTCTCTAAAAGATTTTCGTCGCGAGCACACGTAATCGGTAGGTGAGGTGCGATCGGATTTTTAACATAGACCGGGTATTAGGTACCGGGAAGTTATGTTTAGTTTGAGGTCTGAGAGATATGTCTTGTGTAATTTGATATTAAATTGTAATTGAGAATTTTTATTAATATAATGGTTGGAAGTTGGAATTAAATAGACTCCATGTTTCGAGGAGATATACATTAGGGTAGCTCCGTAGATGGATGAACTTTCCAATAAGAAGTTGAATATAGTCAGTCGCGAGTATGTGTTAATACGAGACACAGATAGGGAAAGTCGCGACCGCATATTAAATTTGTGGGTATATTAAATCCTATTAACATCAATCGTTGAGGACATTTTGGAACATTTTTTAATTGAGAAAAGGACTGGCGAATCGGTACACCCAGGAGTCCATGGACATCATTCTGCTAGTCAGCCGAAAAGCCAGCAATCAAGATTACGAACGTAATTACGGACGTAAGCTTACAACATATTGTCAAACCCGTACGGTGTTTTTTTAATATTTCAAAGTGAAGATTAATTCTCATGAGAAGGGAAGAACTGTAATATGTACAGAAATAAATGCTCAATTTTTATTGTTGAAAAAGTCTGATAATTTATAGTAGTTGCCATCAATCTAATATTGATTTCAGTCAACAGAACTTCCAGGAATCGTGATTTTATATAGAATCACACGTTCACATGCAACAGGTAAGGAGTGTATGTTGTGAGTCGAACCCATGATTAAAATTTAATAAATTAGATTACAAGCAATGGAACCTCAAGATTTATCACAACATTTATATACTAATCTTTAACTTTTAAATATTAATGTTACACAGAGCTAAAATAAAAGGTTGCACCGAACGATTCAGGTTGTATGTTAATTTGATATAAAGAATTAAAGTTGATACAATGCCGTTCTGATTTTTCATACAATACTTTTAAACAATTATTTGCTCTAAATTCTTAAAGAAAATACAAAATATGTTTTCATTTTCGTATTTTGATATATCAAAGGGTAATACTCTCGAGATAAAAATCAAGACAAGCAATTAAACTCCCAACTTCTATTTTTCGGCAATACTTCCAGACAATAATTATGTCTCCTCCGGGGACTTGCGTCTGGTCGCTGCATTTCGGATCTTTCACGCTTGTCCAATGTGAATTATGCATTATTATTAATTCATTGTATACCATGCTCGGTGAGATATTCAGAAGAAATACAAAAGAAAATGGCAGAAACAAATGATTCAAATGTACGAAATTTGTGTTGTTTAACTATGTTTTTCATCAATACTCGTAATTAATAAAATTTGTATTGTGCCTTTTTTTTTAGAATCCCAGGTAGAACAATGAAGCAATTGATATTGAATGCGTGTTAAACTTGAATACAAGTGATATTGAATGCCTGTTGAAGTGTAAATGTTAAAATATTTTCCTAATTATGAAACGAATTTTCAATTTTCTGACTTGTGAGGGAGAGGTTTTGAATCTGAAAGATATTATAGAGTTCTTTTAAATCTCCTTATTGTACTCTGGAGTTTTAGCCCAAGATTCTATTTAATGGTTGAAAAGTTAAGTTATGTAAACACAATTATCATTTTCTCAGTTCTGTGGGTTCCCTGTCGTATGTTTTCAACATTTCCAAGTAAATTGCAACTGGCCCGATTGCAACTCAATGAGTTGCACACGAATGCAATTCGCAGTACACATAAGTACGGCGGGTCGCAACTTCGCAGGCGCACCTGAAATAAAGCGAACATCTATCACAAAAGAGAGTCAGGAATTGATGAGTTACGGTTGACTGGTATATGATACGAATATTCTACGAATTAATACTCTTAACTATGCGCAAGGAGATTTACGATTTCGAAAACGAAATATTAATTGGAAGGGGGACAGTATTCGAAAAGCTTACTACAAATAGCGGAAGGTTTTCCAGCAATCCTAATCTTTCTGCACAATTCGGATGGAAACTATGTAACTACCACCATTCATATCTTTCAAGGCAAGGTTCCAGTATGCCAAGGTGGAGTGTTTCCATTCGCAACGCATATGAGAATAGTCTTCACGGCACATGTCACATACTTTACAAATATTGAGTAATGTATTCCTTAATGTATCTGTGAATACGTAAGATTCCTACATTTACTTTTCTATGAAATTTGGGTTGATCCATATTTCAATATTATTTTCGTACTCGTGACGATCCTCAGCGTTTCCCTCGTTGGAAACGTGAAAGAATGAATAACGTCCATCAGGAAATGTTGGTTTGCAAAAACCGTACGTACCGTCGATGAGATATTTTGTGCAGGGCTGCAGAGATTTATAACCATTGGCGACCCTCGCTTTTACTGATTCCTCTGATGAGATTGAGGTCCAGAGGGGAGCGGAAGTGCGGGGATCAAAGCGCGTGCGTCTTTTCGCGCTGCCTCTTGCTCCACCGCGCTTTCCGCTGGCTCGGCTCTTTCAGGCGCCGCGCTGCCCGCAAATAACACTGCACGGCGGCGGAGGGGAGCAACGCGATTCTACTGCGGCTACTGCGTGTAATCTTGGCAGCTGACCTAGCAGAATGTTATGATGACAGATGTGGTGTTGGTTGTGGGGATGCTGGAGATGTCGGGCAACAAGTCGGGTGTTGGGACGTATTTTATGTCGAGTCTTGTGTCGGGTGTTGTGTCCGGCATTGTGCCCGGCTGTCTGTCCGACTTTGTGTCCCTCTTTGTGTCAAGCTTTGTGACGGGAATTGGGTTGTGCCGTGTGTGGGACGTTGTGCGAGGTGTTGCGTTTGGCGTTGTGTCGGGCGATAACGAATGATAATAAAACGAATGAGAAAACGAATCTTTTTTTGAAAGTATCATTAATAGAATATATAAAGAAAATGTATAAAGCAATCAAGAAATAGAATATTGTTGATTTCGTCGAAGGAAATTGCTAGGCTCACTATTTTATTAAATGACTGTTATTGAACGATTAGTTATTCCGAACGCGTCAACTGCTAACGACATTAGTACCGTAAGTGAAAAGCTTGTTTTTGTCGCGGGAGGTGGTGGTAAACTTCCTCCGATGGATGGCAAGATCCTGCGCCGACGTGCATCGGCTTGCGGGGATTTTCCTCAGCCAGGAAGCTCCCACCTGCATGGCACCGCCCCAGTTAGGAAAAGCTATAAGCTCCCGACTGCTCTCCCGGATTGTGTGGTAGTGTAGTATATGTGAGTGTAAGTGTGTGTAAGGGGTGGAGAAAGGATAAAGAGGAAGAAGGAAAGATCGCGCGCGATCCGTGGCCCGTTTGCTAGGGCCCATTTATTAGGTACTGCTCTGGCATTCGGTGTTGATCGGAGAGACCACGGAAAACTACCGATCAGACCAGCCAGCCGGCAATGCTTCTTGTGATTCTGAATAGAATCGTTTCTATTTTACCCAGTGATGCTTGAATGATGTTGGCTTGTCTACTTCAACTGCCAGAACAACGGCGCAGAATACAATGTTTTGTACATGTATTTTATTCCATTGTTTCATGTTAACCTGAAAGTAAATGATAATATAATACTTATCAGCCTCTTAAGATGAACTGGTAAAACCATGGTCCACTTTCAATAACTCGTTCAAACATACAAACGAGTAATTCTGTACAACTATTTCAAGGGAAAACATAGTCATACTATGAGTATTTGGAAGCTAATGAATTATATTTGTAATACGTGGCATACAAATTGAAATTATTTATTTCCTCTCCATACAATGGTTTACGACGGACAAACATAATAAGTCACTTTGAAAAACAAACGAAAACGCACAAAGTAAGTAACGGCACTGTAAGACAATTTCTGCTCATTAAAATGACTGCTATTTACTGAATATTGGCAACAATCCCATTAAAGCATTCAGAAGCATTAGAGACAACTTGTATGATCCAAATGCTCTTATGCGTAGAAAAACTTGTGCAATCGAATTTAGATGCCGAACCAAATTCGTCAATTTTTCCTTAATTCATTAATTTTTCGTTTTGGCAGGCAATGTAGTAATCTTTTTATACATAAGCTAGACATTAATATTCTGTTAGTGCAATCATAGATCTAAAAGAAGCCGACCTGGATGACCGAGGTGGTTGGAGCGTGTGCCGACTCAGCGCCTCGGTCTGAAGGGTCGCGGGTGTGAGTCTCGCCGTGGGCGTGGTTGTTTGTCCCTTGTCTTTCATATGTGCGTGTTGTCGCGTAAGGCCTTGTGAGTCTGCTGACCATAGATTGAGGAGCCCGCAAGTGTGTCAGTGTCTAGTGTAAAGATTAATGTGTGTCCCCATGAGAGACTTAGTGAGTACACGACGCGGACTGTCGAAATCGGTATCCCCTAAAGCTGGAAAATGTCCCCTAAGAAAAAAAATCATAAATCTGAAAGAACATGAAAAGAAGAGATAGCGTAAGAATTCTATGTTTACATTACAATAGACACCATCCACTTACTTCACCTTAATTGAAATGGCTTCTTTATTAATCCCACTGCCATTTGTTAATGAAAGTGGTAAGAACTTTCAAGCTAAAACTCTCTCTCACTTCTGAAGTACACCGAAAGGTACACGTACACACACACACATTCATGGAATCCTCTGTAATTCCTCTATTTACTTATCCAAGCATATATAGAACCGCTCAAACTCTCGACCATCAAAGTGCCTCACTCAGAGTTACACGTTGAGCACTTTACAAAGCACCGTTCCAGAAAGCCCATCGCGAAATGCTTCCGGACCTTCACCGGGCCGCTGTATCATTTTCGTGATTGCTTAACCACCACCCTTGCCCCGCTGCCATCAGCGTAATTTGTTTTCTTAGAGAGCAGAGGCGAAGAGCCACTATCTTCTGTAACCACAATGGTCAAATTACTAACTGATGGGACAAAATAATGAATTGAAGACATTTTGATGAGATAAGGTTTACTCGCGCAAGTTCAGGAGAATAAATTCTAGTTAGCATTGCCAGTTTAATTCTAAATGAATGTAAAATATTTGGATACTTTTTGTTAAAGATGAATATAATTCTTTGAAGTTGAAAATAATTATGAGACTTATAAGGAAGTCTAATTTCCCCTAAAAGAATTTATTTTTAATAAAATTTACAATAGGAGGAACTGAAACGGGAAACGATATCTCTCGCTCTCGCGCTTTCTCTTGCTCTGTGTGTGTTTCAAATTGCCTCTGTCGAGAATGCTATGTGCAACCTGAACGCCTAAAAAATAGCATACTTCAATGAAAAATAAAAATTGTAAAAAAATATTAATGTATATTTGCCAATACATCATGTAGATAAAAAACTCACTTGGCGTGGAAGTGTGAGAACCGCGCGAATACAGTATATATGGTATTTTGAAAAATAGTCAGTTGGGAAAATCTACGTCTTACATTCTAGAATATAATATTGCTCATATAATTTGTGCACATTTACAGTGGAATTCAGAGAAACAGAATTTATCATTTTTCATTTCTTACTCTAGAAATATTAGCACGGAGTCGCATTCATCATTCTAAGCTTTCTCCCTCAGGCAACGTCTTCTTCCTCTCCTACAGAATTAGAATTTCGCGCCCTGTGCAATGAAACGCTCCAAGATCCCGCAGCTGGCTCCAACTTGTTCAAGTCACTAAAGAGGCACAATATATCTCGCCAAGTTCTCGCACTTCGCGCGATTTTCGCCTCCGCCTCCCCGCTTAGAGTCGGTTCCATAGTCCTAATGGTTTTTTCTGGAGTTTCCTTGCCACTGTAGCCTTTCTTTCTATTTTCCTCCTGTACGTGACCCCAATACTTTTCTTCTATTTTCTCTCAAAGGAAAGGTTTTAGGTCCTGAAAAGATCTTTTTGTCTCCCTCGTGTAACATATCCTTGGCACATTAGTCTTTTCTTTACATCTGTCTACGTAGCGGCGAAAGTAACGTTCATTTTTTACACAAACTGCTGCACTTTCTCTTTCAGCACGCCTGTTGTAGTTTCAAATCAATCTTCTACAATGCGCATGTATATGTTATCCTATTATCAACATTTGACTCATAAAACTTACAGGAATTGTATAATTCATTTACCTTGAAATACAAAAAGTATTGCTTAGAAATTACTGTGTTGATGTTATAAAATTATTCATAACTCTTTTGAGGCACGAGCTATATTTTTTGTAGGGTAGGGGCGTTTTAAAAGTCAGTTGTTCATGTTAGAAATCGGCTAC
This sequence comes from Teleogryllus occipitalis, assembly GCA_011170035.1. Lineage (NCBI taxonomy): Eukaryota > Metazoa > Arthropoda > Insecta > Orthoptera > Gryllidae > Teleogryllus > Teleogryllus occipitalis. Next base: position 121,737 of record BLKR01003385.1, read on the forward strand.
AATCACCTGCACTGCCAACGATTAAGTAACATTTTAATAAGCAAATAATATTTCAAAGGATAATTTTTCCCTAGAGTACCTTATCCATCAGACAATTGTATGAATATAGTAAATAAAAAGAAAATTTAGGAAAGACATTCACATATTATCTCATAAATTACTGTTTATTAATGTAAGTATTACGCTGTTAAATGAGAAATGGCACATCTCTAAATAATTGTTTCAGTTCATGCCCTTTTTACGTGGCGAGGCTCGGGCCATCGAGGCCGCTCGTGCGTCTGACCACATAAATTTCGCTACACTTCTTTCACCGTCCACGGGAGAAAGAAGGTATCACTCGGGCGAAGAAACAGGCGATTTGGATTTAGTTCAGAGATTCTTTTAGGCTTGAGGATCTTGTACATGCAGTAAATGTACTGCGTGGGACAGGCGACTTTATTTCCCTTTCAAAGGATTTTTTCGCCCTTAAAAGTCCACGGCTTTGATCGGGTTTGAACCGACACATTTGGGTACAACAAACCGATACGTTAACACTTATACTACCGAAGTCGTTTTCCCAGGCTTTGTCAACATTGCTTAACGGATCAATAAGCAGTATTAATAATATTATATGCTATATGTATTATGTACGTATTATTTATACCGCTCAGAATTGTAAAACTACAATATTGGTGATAGATACGTATGTTTTCCTTAATAAAACACGTTATTTAAAACTACATCTTGAAATAATATACTAAATGAAAATAGCTGAATTTGTGGAAATCCCAAATGCAAATGATCAACTTTATTTAAGCGTCAATATGGTTGATTTCGGACGTGAGGCTGGTGCTGGTGGTGGTGTACTGGCGTGTTAAATCTAAGGGCACAGTGTATAATTACAATCGTGAATCAATAAGCAAACACCACAGATGGTAGTATGACTACGAGGGAAGTATGCAAATATTCTATATTTTCGTGTGTTCAAACCGGCAAGGAAACCACACCAAGAAAATTAAAATGGTATATACTTTATATTCAAATAATATTTTTCTGAACTTTCTACTTATTTTGTTATTATTTCTACATGCATTTTAAAACAGCACTCATTCCCCGTTTATAGTTTACGTAGATCACACCAAAACGTCACCGTAAAAATTAGTTCCAATTTCTGGTTTAGCGCAAAGTTGCTCGTTAGAACAGAGAACTGGTGGAGTTCCGCAAGGACGGAATTACGCGTCTTCCTGAGGGGCGTGTGGCGCTGGAGCCCTAGGGAGGCTGCGAGCGCATCGCCGGCAGATGGCGTCACTGTGCTGTGGCTGTGCCCCGCGGGCGAGCACCAAACGACGCTTTAAGCGCCCTCTCCCTCGCCGCCGCCCACGCAGCGAACCCGCCCCCCCTCGCCCCGCGCCGCCGCCCTCGCACTCGCCCGAGGCCCCCGTCAGATTACGCCCCCACCCCCACCCCCATCCCCACCCACACCCGAGGTACTGGAAATCTCTGACGCTCTGGTTGGAGATTCCGAGAATTGGCTTTTCCTTTTTTGAAAACAATTTTAATGATGAAATACTTCGATGGATTGGAGTTACTTCGGCAATTTGTACAGTCAACATGAAAACTGCAAATACACAGTTTGGCGAAAATTAAAGGGAAGAGTTAAATTGATGTTAATTTACAGAATGGCCTGAATAGCTTTCCTTAGGATTGATATTTATTGACATGAAATGATACATACGTACAAACTCTTCTATGATATACAAATTATTTTATTTCCCTCATTACACAGAAAATAATCTATTATATATTTCTCATAAAATTTTACTAAATTTATCTTCTGTAGAATTAGGTTAGACTACCTTAACATAATTCAAAGTTTTTTAAAGATGAAAAAGAAATAGATTCAAGAAGGAATAAAAACGTTTAAGTTCCATACTTATATGACCAATCATTGTTTGCATGTCACGAGGCTGTAGATATTTCCAATCTGTGAGTTGGAGGAATGTCATTTTCCGTGTCTGGAATGAAAATGAATTTTTAAATTTCGTAAAATATCGTCAATCGTCAAATTCCGTCAAATTTCGTAATATTTCGTAATACTTCGTAATATTTAGATGCGCCAAAATATGTTCAATATTAAACCATAGTACTTCCTTGGTGTCATCATGCCCTATTGTCACTTTTAAAAATAGCAGGGAAAAAGTGTGAGAGATTTAAATTACCATACCCAAGAGGAAATGAGCAGAGGTGGAGAACCAGTAAGGAAACCAATTGAAGACAAACATTTAGATAGGAACTAGTGAAAACTGAAAAAGTAAGCTTTACGAAAGTTTGCATGTAGAGAATCTAATCAAATGGAAATAGCAGAGACAGTTGTAGACTGCCATATACAACTGTTTCCTAAACGCTATGTGTGAACGTAATAATTCTAGGAAGAGATTTCAAATAGTCTCTTTTCCCTCACGAATGAAATGGAACTTTAGCTATAGTTTACCGATTTGCTGATAATTTCAGTGCTCAGTTTCGGGGTTTCAATCCAAAAAGTGCGTCTTTTTAATGGGCATAAATATTGAGTTCTTCGTTTAGTCTTTTCTTTTACGATGTATGCGTATGTACTATATACACCACGGTTGCAAGATGTTTGATATTTCCTGTTAGATCATCATTACTGTTGCGATGGTTTTTACTTTCTCATATTCGTACGTATATAAGGAGTAACGTACGTAGTATAGAGAAAGTGATGTAATGCTGGACGAAAAAACGGGGGATATTCGGCATAAAAAAATAATTGCTGGACCCTGACAACGAAAAATTGGATAAATCCAGTTGCTAAATTAAGAAAAAAATCTTCTAACACGTGGAGTATTCAGAATCCCTTTTTTATGAGTCCTTGATGCCGAAAAACACAATTGAAAGCAAAACATCCGTCCTTCTGTCCGTCCGTCTGTCTGCTCGTCTGTCCGTTTTTCCGTCTGTCCTTCTGTCTGTCGTCTGTCAACGAACCTAGCACCTTAATCACAAGTACGATATTTTCCAAATTGAAGAAATCCCTGCCCAACTGGCTCTAGTTGAAGCTTTGAAATTTTGAAAAAGATTTATTAATTTTTGGGGGGACTTTATATGAATCCGTAGGAACATTTTCAAGTTTCTCAAAAATGGCTCCAAATTTTTTCTTTAAATTTCTTGTATGAATATAGTTAAATACACCCATAAAGGTGGCATAGGTCCTATTTTCAGGATTACTCTGAATTTTTGGAAATTGTAAATGTATGCATTTTTTTCGGCACCTTCTTATAACTACAATGTTGAAGATAGAGATTTTTCCCTCAAATGAAATTTGTTGTCCATAAATAGTTCTTTCATTAAGGCCAGGTAGAGGTTTTTGAAATTTTAGTAGTTTTCGTGCACTAGCGCGTGCAATATTTTCAATTTTAAAAAAATTACAAAAACAAGATTTTCTCACAAACGGTTTCAAATGTTTTCTTTAAATTTTTGGTAGGGTTATTGCCCAAATCACCCTGGTCGATAACATAAACGCGATATTGCTCTATTCTTTTGTTTATTCAAAAATCACAAAAATTTTAATTTTTTTGACTTGTCTCTCACGTCGGTAATGTTTACGTTACCGATATTTACGTTCGTTCACATTATTAGATTTACAGTACATGTGCTTTAAATAATGTCACATAAAGTTTCTCGAAAACTCAACAGTTTTCTGTAAAAATGAGCTCTAAATTCCGGATTTTCAGAAACGCTCAAACACCATTTTTTCAAAAATGACTCCAAATTTTTCCGATGGGTAGTGCTAATTGCAATGTTTTATATGACGTTAAGTTCATTTTGGTGTATTCTATTTTTTTCAAAATTACAAAAATGTAATTTTTTCAAATACCTCTCACGCCGTTATTATGCACATTTCTATTTGTATACATTATTACATTTGTGAGTGAAAGTGCTTCAAATGACTTCAAATCAACTTTTTCGAAAACTCAAAAGATTCCTGTGAAAAGGGCTTCCATTTCGCATTTACAGTGATTATTAATCACCAGTTTCTTAAAAACGGCTTCAAAATGTTCAATGAAAATTTCTATTGTGGACGAGTATTCTTCAAGTAATATTTCGGTTCTACTATTTAGAAACTGAAAAGTTGAGAAAATGTCAAGAAAATGTACTTGCGATGTCGATAGATGGCAGCTGGCCAGGGAATGGAGCAAGATACTACAGCCAGTCGATACCAAGGAAATTAGAAAATTTTGCTATTTGAAATTAGAAAAATTTATCTGGAGTTACTGCTAATATATAAAACAATTTCAGACCCATTTCATTTCAAGTTTTGAATTCACAGGAAATTTTAAGCTCGTCCCCAATGGCAGACACCACGCAACAATAGCTCAACAACTTTGATAAAACATTGTAGTGTATGGCTCACCTCAGAAGTCGCATTATTCAACTGTCTCCAAATACTTCCTGGGAAAAATGAAAGAATTCCCGTCATGGAACGCCAGCTGCTAAAGTTGGTTTGTTTTCCCTTTTTTGCTCGTCACGTTGCTTTCAATCATTTTCTGTTTCACAGGAGAGATCCGATACTCCGTTAATAACTTTTTCCACGTATATCTCGTATGACTGTGAATTCTTCGTAATGATATTTAGGTAAACGTTTTTCATCCAAAACATTGTCAAATACATTATATTGTCTTTCAATGTTTTCTACAAGTTTGGCGCTTTTTTCAGCAGAGTACTGAGGGGATACTCTTTTTCGTAGTTGAGTTTTTTCAGGAAGTGAAGTGAGTTTACTTTCTTCAGCACATGATATTAAATGCGCTAGACGTATTTTGATCAGAAGGGAGTCTGCTTGGAATTGGACCAAGATGGTAAGGGGAGGTGAAGAGTGATACGCTTAGTTTAGATAACACCGTAAAGATTGTATGTAAGTGCAGTATTCACGTAGTGAATGTCACTGTCCACAACATACAGTATTTTTTCGTAAATTGTAATAAAAATGCAATAAGAAAAGAAAAGAAACAATGAATAAAAATACAATTGTCATTGGAAATTGGTCGGAGACAACTTACAGTGTACATGCAGTAATTGTCAGTGTCATAGAATAATATTTTTCTCTCCATGGTAATTTATGGGCAGTAGTGTCGGCTACAAATATTTCCTTATCTTCAGCATCTGTTGGAGAAGAGAGAAGAAGTGGCGGTTTCTCAGTCGGAAAAGTTGAAGTACAAGGAGGGGGAATCTTTTTCCCTGCATCTTTCTCGCATGCTTAATACAACTATTATTTCAAAGTTATCGAGTTGTAATAGCACAACTTCGTTTCTAAAGAAAATAGATGGAAAATGAAAGTACTACAGAAATTTCAGAAACATAGATGATGGGATATTGATTCACTTTTATTTTGCTCTTGTAAAGAAGTATTAGTATCTTCCGCTTCTAAATCGAGAAATTCTGTCATTCCATTCATTCTATTTAGCGTACACAAAGATGATTCATTGAATTGCAAAAAGAAAAAAAAAACAGTCATAATATGTTTCAATAATTCAGCAATGTAGATATAGTAATAATTGACCAACTAAAGAATACTTCATTAGTTTCATTCCCAACGTAAATGTAGACACATTGTATATTTGGCAATCTCAGAATATTTATGAAACGCATTCATACGCATACGTGTTGTATATACGCATGCAAAGTATAATTCTTTTATTCTGATATATCGAGGAGAGTAATTTTAAAAAAATAGATATCGATTACTGGAATCGATAATTTAATGATTTTTGCAATTGTTAATAACACCCATTGTATCAGGTAGTGTGACACCTATTTTGAGGTTGTAGTGAGAAAAAATTTTCAGAAAGAAAAAATCTAGAAAAAATCCTTAAAAAGTGATGCCGAAAGAACAACGAACATGTTGTCTATGTTTTTCAGTCTATCAAGGTCAAACTTGCAGAGAGCATATTATCGTAACGTAGGTCTTGCGTGTGTGCATGCCCAAGCGTCTGTGTATGCTAGAGTGCTTGCGTGTGCATCTTATGCTCACAATTTAATTTCACATAAAAGTGAACTTACCGTTTTTAGCCAATACTCTATAGCTAAAGTTGGTACCGAGAGAGGTGATTCAGTACATCAACTGATGTCACTGCAGTGCCTCTGACCGGGAGGCCCTAGGTTCGTGTCCTGAGGTTGGCAAGATTTTCGACTCTAGCTTGTCAGCTAGTACAGCGGGGGAAGATCACCGCTACCTCCGGAGGAACAAAACATGCACTACACCAACGGGACTAATGACCTCTGGCGTTCACGCGTTCGGAATCACTATCACTCAACCAACCTAAAGGTGGAGGACCGGTTTGGAGTGGAATCCATCTGGGCCAGGCCTCGTCAACTCAGTGGCTCCACGGGCCGCTCGAAGCCGACCCCGGCGCGTGGACGCAGAAATTCCGTTCGCGAACTGCGTTGTGTCAAAGAGGGGATGAATGTCATTCAGCGGCCGAGGGAAATGGCTTCCGGAGAGTAGTGCGGGGCGGTTGAACGCCTAACAGCCATGCGAAGGTTGAGAAGCGCATGACACAGGCTAATTATCTTTCGCTTTGCGGCCTTCTATAGGGTAGTTTGCGCAAACACACATGATGGCGAAAATAGAATTAGAAAACAATACAATAGGTATGGTGATTTGAAAACCATGAATATTGAGTTTGAAGTTATTGCAAATTCTTTTGCTATGGACATTGTGTAAGTTAGATCACAAAGCAGGTCAATGTTGCATATTTGTAGTGTCATGCAACTAATGATTTTTTTAGTAAAATCTATAATAAAACACTAGATTGGTACTTCTAAAAATTTATTTTGTTTGAAATACAAAAGTTTGAATAACAATGGAATTTGTAAAAAATTGTTTAAAGGGATTTTATTTTAAAAAGAACGAAGCATAAATAGGTTAACACTAAAGTGTATATGCCACGTTTTTCGTGGGTCGAGAACCAATGAAAAATTCTAGATAAAAATAATTGTACAAATGTACTTTATTTGAATGTTTTACTGTCTTATCCGGCTAAAATATATTTTTAAAAATATGAACACTTCTTGAATAAATAATGAAATTTGTATGTTTTTACCTACACGCAAATTAATGTTAAACAGTTTGTGTAATGAAAAAAATGACCATATAAAATATCAACGCGTTTGTTGCGCCCAATTCGCAGCTTCCCCTCACAGAGAAATACTCACCGGGTCCACGATACACAACATGTGCGTCAAATCGTTCTGAACGTCACTCGCTTACCCTTTCACCAAAAGGCGCTGCCTGCCCTGTACTCACACTATCCCAGGCTATTCCAAGTCGGCCTCTCATAGGCACGAGCGCCCGCGTGCATTCCAGGCTTGCCCAAGAGAAGGTTGTGGAGGGGGAACAGTTCTTATCACTTTCGCTTTGTGTTTTGTGAAAGCAACATGAGTAGTGCGATGACTGCCAGAAGAAACAACAACACCTTTTCTGTCTCACCGGATTCCGTACCATCGTCGATGCATAATGGATTTGCAGAACTCCGTACTTCTAAAAGACAGATATTTTAATATTCTTCATTTGTAACGATGGTATTAGAATTTACATGTGGAAATCTTACCCAAGCTTCATAAAATGCTATATTGTTTGGGCCAACATATAGTTGTGAGCTACTTTTCTTTTCAATGAAAAGAATAATAAAACAATTAAAGAACCCAACTTTACAACAAGACATTGAAGAGAGTTCTATGGTTCCAAGCAATCCAAGGACTAACACCAGATAATTCATTTGTTAAGAAAAAATAATGTCATAAAATATTGTTGTTTAATTTAATCGAATTTTGCGTTTCCTGTTAAACTTAAAGGTTTCTTTCTGAGTATGAGCCTCAGTGTGCCCCCCGTTCCCCAACGTAACCTATCCCTACTTCTGCTATCAGCTGCGAATTGTCGCCAAAGACCAAGGCCAACTCGCGCCCCAAGGACGTATTTCGCCAGGCGCCGGCAGCGATTGTTGACAGCAGTCTGTGCCCGCCAGTCTTCGCCAGGGTCCGCAGTGGCTCACGGGCACCCGCTTGCCCGCTTGCCCGCTTGCCCGCTTGCCCGCTTGCCCGCTTGCCCGCTTGCCCGCTTGCCCGCTTGCCCGCTTGCCCGCTTGCCCGCTTGCCCGCTTGCCCGCTTGCCCGCTTGCCCGCTTGCCCGCTTGCCCGCTTGCCCGCTTGCCCGCTTGCCCGCTTGCCCGCTTGCCCTTGCCCGCTTGCCCGCTTGCCCGCTTGCCCGCTTGCCCGCTTGCCCGCTTGCCCGCTTGCCCGCTTGCCCGCTTGCCCGCTTGCCCGCTTGCCCGCTTGCCCGCTTGCCCGCTTGCCCGCTTGCCCGCTTGCCCGCTTGCCCGCTTGCCCGCTTGCCCGCTTGCCCGCTTGCCCGCTTGCCCGCTTGCCCGCTTGCCCGCAGGCAGCTAAGTTGGATCAGCTCGCTCTACACCTTGCATCCCCGCGACCCACTTCCCGCGATAAAGGTTCCCACAAACCAACTCGAAATATCCGCAGCCTATGCGGATTGGGCGCAGCGGACGTTTCGCGTCACGTGTTGCCTTATGAGCATGTTCAGACCTGCGCGGCTGGCGAACGTCGCGGAAACGGATTGGAAGCGTTTAATCGGCGGTGAAATTTGTAAGCAGTCAGACGGGTTTATTCTGCTACAGTTCGAGTTTCGTGGAATTCCGTCCGTGTTCGGGAGTCTTCGTTCCCCTCAGAGTCGAGCGACCTTGCCAACCGTTAGCAAACGCTGACTCAAAATTGACGCTCCGGTGTGGACAGTCCCACGAATTCCGCGGCAGCGTTTAGCTCGGAACTTTCCGCGCCGCACCCGCTGCGGAGCTCTCGTGCTGGTCTGTGGGAGCCTTAACTCACCGTCTCAGCTCGGAGCGCGGCTCGGAGCCAACGCGAGCGCCACCGCTCGTTTGAGACGAATTGAGCAGACCTGACCTATGGGGTTTGGTGCAAAGGGTTTCAAATATCGGTCATTCCAAGTGGACAAGTGACTTCAATTCTCGTTTCGTCCAAGTTCTCCCTGTTCCCTTGATTTATGCTTTCACTTTCCCTCCACTAAAATGTACCCTATCATTTTGTCGCGTGGCGCCATCATCATGAGTCATCGCCAACATGAAACATGAATCATCCCCATCATGAGCTCAGGAATAGATAAAAACAATATACTGATGATGTAGACTATTCCTTAATAAGATCACGGGTGGGCGAATAAATAAATAAAAAAGTAAGTAAATAATTTAATTAAAAGTAATTAAATTAATAATAAATGGTGCCGATTTCTTATTCATATCTTCCTAGGGAATTTCGAAGGAGGATATCCCTTCTTTAAAATAAACATTTCACCACTATCGATTATCTCTGAATCATTCCATTAACCCATCGAAACGTTACTCATCCCAATAAAAAAAATACTATTTCACAAAAATGACTTAACTATAAACAGAATATTCAATACGCCTTTAATGAAAGCGATTCTTCATCGCCTCTGACTGAAGAGATACACTTTTGTATATCAGCTGGGAGCAAATAAGTTAATAATGAAGAGTGTAATTAATTAATAAAATAAAATAAGTGCTACGTTATCCTAAGGGGGTAGGATTTCCCCGCGGTTACTCCTCTTTCTTCTATCTTTCTCTTTAACATTTATCATCTTCATTATCATTAATATTAATATAATAATAAGTATTATTATTATTTCATGCCTACGTGGGACTCGAATCTGCAGCTACGTAGGACTCGAAACTGCAGCGCCTAAACTGCTACCGCAATTTTTTTTTTTTTTGCTCGCGAATAGGTCATCCTGAACCACGCAGGACATGCACTTGCACGGGCACAGTATCATTTATCACGTCGCAAGTCTTGCATGAAATTAATCAGGGGGATCAGCATTAGGCTGAATCCGATTTTTATACCCCAGGGTTGTTAATCCTGGGGGGATGGAAGATGGAATGATGATAATAATGAAGGATGAATGGACGGCACACACATACGCAAACACACCCATTCCCGAGGCGGACTCGAACCCGCGACCCTTCCATCCGAGAACGCCACGGCAATACTGTCTTAGCGATCTCGACTATCCGGGCTGGAATTTATTATTATTATTATTATTATTATTATTATTATTATTATTATTATTATTATTATTATTATTATGTCTCTGGATGTTGTCCCAGGATTGAAGTGACCTTACGGGCTTTTGCCAAGTGAAGGCCCTTTCCGATTTTGATTTTGGAGTAGGATATATGTATTAGGCGTGAGTCACACTGCTATCCAGAAACTTCCTAACTATTTTGCATGTGTTGAGGATTGTAGCTTTTTGTAATTCTATATATAATGATTTTGTCAGGTTTAACTGTTGTAGGCTATTATACAAGGTTTTTGGGATGACTCCATTTGTGGATACAATGATGGGTACCGTGTAAACTTTCTCCATTTTCCATAGCTGTTTTATTTCTATTGCTAGTTCAGTATACTTAGAAATCTTTTCCATATGGGAGGACTGAAGGTTGTGTGTATTTGGGATTGCGATATCTATTAAGTAGGTGATTTTATTAGTTTTATCAATTAATGTGATGTCTGGCCGATTGTGTGCTATTGTTTTGTCTGTAATTATGGTTCTATCCCAGTATAACTTGCAAGTAGAATTTTCCATTATTGTTGTTGGTGTGTACTTGTAATATGGCTGCTTGATTTCCAGAAGATTCCAGTTTAATGCAATCCTTTGGTGAATAATTTTGGCTACCTGGTCATGTCTGTGTTTGTAGTCTGTGTGGGTAATTATTTTGCAGCCGGATGTAATATGCTGAATTGTCTCACTGGACAGGTGACATCTTCTACATAAATCATTTTCCAGTGCTGGGTCTTTAATGATGTATTTACGATAATTTTTTGTATTGATAACCTGGTCTTGAATTGCTGTCATGAACCCTTCTGTTTCAGCGAACAGGTCGCCACGGGAAAGCCAGGCGTTCGACGCTTCCAAGTCGACATGGGGCTGTTATTATTATTATTATTATTATTATTATTATTATTATTATTATTATTATTATTATTATTATTATTATTATTATTATTATTATTATTATTATTATCCTTGCTATGCCCACATATCTCATCACCAAAGCATTGACCTCCTTTGGAAAAGAACACAAGTTGTCGATAAATAAAATATCTCGTCGATACAGAAGATTCCTCATCGTCGCTGAGTGGCGTGATTCGCTTCGGAATGGCAGCTCGGGGTGGGGTGGGGTGGGGGCGGGGGCGTGAAGGGGCGGCGCGCCGCCTCGTCGCCAGGCGGGCATTTCACGCGGGGTGCTCATCCGCGACAGAAGCAGCGGCAGCGGCGCCCTCTCCGCAGCCGGCGAACGCCGCCGCCTTCGTTATCAAAGGCCGCTCACGCGTCTGTCCCCGGCACTGTCCGGGCCGCGCCGCGCCGCGCCGCGCCGCTCGCTGTCTTTATTTCTGGGCAACCTAGTCGTGAGTAATTGAATCACATTTTTAAAAGAGAAAGCGCTCGGATGTGAAGGAGGAAAAAAAGAAGAGTTGTATCGACAAAAGAAACCGGCTTCTTTCTTTATTCGTGAAACAGGCGCGACACTCTCGGGAGAGAATGGAGAGCATGCATGTCATAAAAATAGCTCCAAAGGAAGATTTCTTTAGAGGGAGATATTATTGAAGGGAACTGCTGTTATTCAAGTTAAATTTAGTTTGACCTTTAAAATGTGTTTCTTTAAATATTTGATTTTGAAAATGCCGTAAAAACATCAAAACAAACATTAACGCGTAGGAGGTATTTATTGAAGTGAGTTGTAAAACGTACAATGATTCTTACTCGAATGGATATTATTTTTATTTTTCTTTAAGACGTAGGTTATGAGATTCAATAGGCTTCAGAGACATTGAAATATGGTCTAAGATTTTTTTATTTTGATACTTTTTTTCTTGTTTTAGATCAGTTTATTAGTGAAACAACTACTTAAGTCTGAATTCTGAAATTGTAAATTTAATCAGTAATATTTAGAGACCGGATTTTTATGTAATTACACATTTTTTAAATTTCTGCTTACCGTTCAAAAATTGTAATCTTGGCGAATCTCCGCCGTCCGAACGCAATATCAAAATTTGTCATTTCATATTTTTATGTTTCGCACTCTATTACATATTTTTCTATTTACACAATTTTTTTATTCGATCAATATTCTTCACTTTTTAGCTTATTGTTTATGAAAAAGTATTTTTTTAAATTGCACTTTTTCGTACTGCCTGCTGTTTACACGAGGTACGCCATGTAAAACGTTTTTATTATTTTTAACATTTTGTTTAGGAATTTTTTCGTAAATGTAATTTTGTATTATGTAAATATTCGTTTTATAATTATTGTATTTTAATATTACACATTATATCCGATTTTACATATTTATTACATATTTTTATTTTTTCATTACATATTTATGTACACATTTTGACGTTCCATACTACATATTTTTCCGGTCTCTACTAATATTGTATCATTCCATGAAATAATTTTATATTTCTGAAATGTATAAATAAAAAAATGATATTTTAATTTTTAATTTTATTTTAATTAAGTGGGATCATTTTGTTAACGAGCACAAAATATTTTATGTATGATAGCAAGCCCTACCCTGCCAGAATTTGCTACACTACCGATCACATCTTAAAACAAAAAAGTCTTAATTTCTTTTATTCACAGGTCAGCGCACGTGAAAGAACAGGAGCAAGACAGGGCGGCTCCAAGTTCAAGCTCTGCGGGAGATGGGGCGGAATGGCCACGGAAGGAGACAACCATTATTCTCGCAAGTTGGGGTGTGTCCGCGTCGCGCGGGAGATACCGCGTAAGTTGTCGCCCGGGGGGGGCGGAGGCGGAGGCGGAGGCGAGGGCCGGGGCCGCCAGCTGCGGTCGCTGGGTCGCTGAGCCAGCGCTGGCGCCGGGCGAAAGGCTGGGAGCGGCGTGGCCGTGGCCGCGCGCCAGCCCCCGCAAACTGCGCGCGCGGAGGCGTGCACACCAGCCGGCAAACTCTCTCGCGCACATCCGGATCAGGTTACGATACGGGGAGTTGGGGTGAAGGTGTTTCTGCAAGTTTCATTGGGCGGATGTCATCTCTTCTCTCAGACCGCTCTATCGCTGATTGGTTGATGTTTCCACGTACATTGACTGCTATGGTCATTTGTTCACACTTTTCATCTAATCTAATCTAAGTGTAGTGAATGTTTAATCGCGGAAGGTGGCTGTGTTCCTTTTCCCCGGTGGGTGAGATCCGGCTTCGAACTACACATCTACTTGCGATGAACCCACCTCCAAGTATCTCCTCCAGAGCGACACCGCCCCAGCTGGGCAAGCTCTAATCTCGCCAATGTTCTGCCGATATGTATGAGTGTATATTGCATATAAGTATAAGTGTGTAAAAGTAAGGGGAGAGGATTAGGATAAGGAAGAGGATGGGAAGATCGCGCACGATCCATGGCCCTTTTGTTAGGGTACTTTTCCGTCATTTGCCTCACATTGATCCATAAAACCACATAAAACTACCGATCATAGCCGCCACTAAAATAATTTTCCTCCTGAGGCTGAATTTGACGTAGTTACGTAACTTGTATCGAAAAGCCACGAAACCTAGATCCCCCCGGTCAGAGACGCTGCAGAGACAGTACCAACGAGCTCTGAGCTCAACTTTCTCTATCGTCATCACCACACGATCCTTACCCTCTTGATGAGTATTCGGGGTAAAACTTAGTTTGTAAATTTCAGTACACGTCAAGGCATGTGCTTATGTGTTAAAGTCTTAGCGTGCGTTTCTGTAATCTCCCCTATTCAAATAAACACCACCCCATAATTAAATTGAGTGGACAGTTACTAGATTATTTTAACTATCGATGCAAAACATGCGCGGCGGGCAAATGCGAGGGTCGCGGTCGGGGTCAGGGCCGCCAGCTGCGGCCGCTGGGTTGCTGAGCCAGCGACGGCGCGGCCGAGGGCTCGGAGCCCGCGCCGTGGCCGCGCGCCAGCCCCACAAACTACACTGGCGGAGGGGTGCCCACCAGCCGGCAGACTCTCCCGTGCGGTGTTGGCACAAGCCACAGTACTAGCAGTTGCGATCCGCGAATGGGAGGCAATCAATTCTTCTCCCAACCCTCTCTTTAATTTTACTTATTTCACTTCTGACAATACTGTTGTGATAAGTAGTTAGTGAATTTCAGAATTCGTAAAGATCAGTGCTTGCGTGTAATAAGTATTAGCCTGCATCTTATTAATTTCTCTATTTTTAGGCATAGGTGATTGGGTGTAAGCTACTAAATAAATAATCCAAAGATACGAGGAAAATTAATATTTAAAGGGCTGGCAAGAAGATATTAGCCAGCTCTGCCGTATGTAGAGTGGATAGTGAGAACGGTAGAGAGGAGGCGGGCGGAGAGGCTAACAATACAATGTGGACGTTGAGAGGTCGTGACCGCACGTCAGTTTCCGTTAACTCCAATCACTTCTCAGCCGGTAATCTCTCTCATGTTGAACTAAGATGTGCGAGAAAATATTAACTACGGGGTGTTTCAGGAAGACGCTGCCTTCGGTAGTTCATCTCCTACCCCTGTCTTCTCTGACTTCTAATCCAGGCATGATAAACCGCGATGTACTTGCGCAAGTTGAAGTGTGAAATGTAAGCGCGCTCGAGGTATTATATTTTTATACTACAAATATACGAAAATATACATTTTACAAACATATCTGCCACAGAACAGGAGTATGTTTAAATTATCAATTCTTTGCTTGTTTTCATATGGCGTTGTTTTATTAATACAAATGTTAAATCAAAATACTTTAAATTCAAAATGTTTAATTTTACTCTCAATTGACAGTTTTAAATATTACTGATATATTTCAATTAATGGATACATGCTTTGCTTTAGTGGAGGAAATGGGGATTAACCGCTTTGGGGGCAATAACTGTAAAATGAATTCTTTAAAGACTGTCATGGTTCAGGTATACAGTTGCTCTTGACGCAGTGTCCGCAAGCTCTAGAAAGCTAGTTACCTTGGTATATCTGCTCTAATCTTCTTAATCTCCGAGAAACTTGAAATCCTGAGTGTTATGTACTTAAAACTGGAAGTAAGGTTCATCAGCACTCTAGCATGATTCGATTATAATATAGGTCGATCGTTTGCTGCATCTTCATACAAGCTTCCTTTCTTTAGATATAGTTGTAAATAAACTGTGTGAGTACTTATCATATAATTTAACCAATGATATTAACGGAAATAGTTTGCTTCCAAGAGTTCTTTGCAGTCGATACATGTGAATTGGTCACTCCGCCTGGGTCACCGTGGTTAGTGTAGTCAAGCAATGGCCATCAGAAGGAACACACATTGATTTACTACGTTTAGTTGCGCCCAAGGATATATTTTTGGAAGAATTTACTTGTTAAATGACCTTCACTACCCGTCCTGGTCCAGGAAGTGAATCCCAATCACCCAAAAGAGTAGGAAATGATTTGCTGCCAAGAGCTCTTTGCCGCCGTTGCATAGGAATAAGTCTCATAGCAGCGCTTTCTGCACTTCAGTCAAGCTATGGTCATTTGAGGGAGCACACTGAACCTAGCCAGTGTTGAATCATGATCAGAACGCTAGCCGACGGTAGGTGGGCGTCGGATCTCTCCATCCAGTGGGGGAAGATCACTGCCATCTCCCGAGAAATAAGCATGCACTACACTTACGGGACTAATGACCTAAGCTGTTGACGCGCCCGGAATCACTAACCAACCAACCAATCGTGATCAGATCATATGAAGATCAAAGATATTAATTTTTATTGATTGCAAAAAAATATGATCACGAAATATTTTTAACAGCAGAGTATGTCTATGAATTATTATCGTTGGTCATGTTAGCATTTCTTGGATTTTTTAATTTGGCATTTTATGAGCACTCATCAATACCAATTATTTCTGCCTTCTCGTTTGACACCACAATAATAGCCTCAGTCATTGATTTATGACCGGTTATTTCCTGGCTGAATGAATGCTGGTTCTGATAAGGATGATAGGAGGAGTTATAATCAAGAACATGATAACCCACGATTTACGGATGTTGAGAATAATGATTACAAGGGCCTGAGAAATTGTGGTGCACTTACTGTATGTTTGATGTTGAAATAATATTTCTGGTGCCAAGTGATTCAAAGCTTTGAAAAAATAATTGTTTTTAATTGATTATTATTTGATTAACGGTTTGTTCAAAACCAATCTTGCCCCATTGTTATTGTCCACAATCTCTCAATTGTTAGATGACTTGATTTTGCCGGGCATTTAGCCAAGGTTTTTGTATACCCCGCAATTACGACTTGGCCGCTCTGGATTTTCCGCTCTGCAAAATTCCAACCTCGGCGGTGATGACCGACCATGATATGAGAGTTAAATAGCTAAGCTAACAGTTCCCTCAGCAATGTGCGCAAATATTAAAGTTATAAATTGTAGTGAGTAATATGTGGCTTCGTAGAATGTGTAATATATTCTCATATATTTGAATCATATGAGGTAATTTATTCTCATTGACTTACGCGTTTGTTTATAAGATTGTTCATGATACCAAGTAAGAGGGGCCGTTACATTTTCCAAACCTTTAACTTAACTGACCCACTTTCAGAACTCTGTCAGTATGAAAGATAATGTTGTTACAGCATTATGAAGAATATGCTGAGGACCAAGCTGAGAGAGACTGAAATTCTTAGAATCTAATGAGTTTCTGGCTTCTTGTTCTGTTTCCGCTTGTCTGTTATCCCAATACAACTTACCAGAATTGTATTTACTTTGCTTCGAACTTTGTAAATAGATTGCTTGATTGAAGAAGTAGTGTACTCCTTCTTCATTTTCTCTTTATAACCCATAAGCATACAGAAGTTTCTGTTATTTTAATACAACAAGGAAAGTAAATAAAATGGTTCCAAAATAAAATTGTAAAATCCATTAAATAAATAGTATATGTGAATCAAAAGACTTTTTGCTAACATTGGAGCTCGAAATTGATTCTTATTGACACAATTTTAAAAGCAACATTTGTTTTTAGAAGATCAGATATTGTGTTCGTAAATTATAAAATTGACTTTGTAATAGCTTCTGTAAATCGTATTGGTCCTAAAACGTTTCATTCTGAAAAGAGAGAGTTTAAATATTTTAATACGAATATTAGTTATATCTCAATTGTATCGAAGGACATGAGAACTTGTGCAAAGAAAATTTTTGAGGCACCGATAGGTAGCAGCTGAAAAGAGGGAGGTGCAATATCAAGAAGCTAGTCTAGATTAAAGAGATTAGAAAACTAACTAGTACGAGAAAGACTGTGCTATTTTGTTGCACTACTAGTTCTCTAGTTTTGAAAAAATTATATTACAATGTTATTTATATTGTAGTAAAGTATTTGCAATTTTTTCCCATAAAATAATAAATATTTTTATATGTTGTAATTGAAAAAATGAAAATCTTAGAGAAATACATGACAGCGACTTAAGGAAACACACTTCAGCGTCACCAGATTAGGAAGCTAATAATGCAAAGGAGTTGAAGTAAGTATTATTCAGGAAACTGAGCAGAAATAGACACATTTATCTCTGTATTAAACAACATTGGTATTGGAGTGTGAAATTACATTATATTAATTCATTTATAACTAGTAAAAAAAAATTACGAATGTTGCCTAACATCAAGTATTTCATGATTGTTACATGGTTATGCATATTTCCATCCTAAGAGAAGTCAAAAGACCTTAAAAAATAATTACATTTCTAAGAAAATTTTGTAACCCTACTTTTCAATTATTCTAAGCTCGTAAAAATGGTTTAAAGCGTAAAGAAAATGACAAAAAATATTTATTCGGCGCTAAACAGAAGAAAATGATTTTTTTCTTAAGCGATAAAAACGAAAATTCATAACATGATTTCCGTGAAGCTGTAAGCCCGCATGCCCGCACAGAAAGCGGGTCGTTTCGCAGAAGCAAGATTTTATCGGAATTTGTCAGCGCCTTTGCCGCCGAGGAACGAGGGGCCGAATAGGGGAGGATTAGGGAAAAACGTGATTTAATCAAGCATTCCGGTGTTCGGGTGAGTCTGGCCGGGTCGAGAAGGGATGGGCCGGAATGGGTGCGGCGCCGTGACGGGTATTACTCTAAAACTTCGATCGGGGCGACGCGGTGCGGCGCGGTGCGGCGCGGCGCGGCGCGGCGCGGCGCGGCGCGGCGCGGTACGGCGCGGCGGGGCGTCTAAAGCAGATGCGTCGGGCCGGACGCTGCACCGAACGCCGGAGCACGCCTAGGGATGGCAAAAAATATCGATATTGATATTTTTAAAATATCGATGTTTTCCACCAGAAACATCGATATATTGTGGGAGATGGATCCGGAGGGAAAACTCTTTAAATGAAACATAGGCTTTCAACAATAAAGTTTCATTAACAACTTGTTACAGAAATAAGCTTGTTATATAAAGCACACTCTGTTTCCCCCACAATCCCACTACCCCCATATTCATAAATCTTTCCTTTTCCTCGCCACTTTGTTCACGATGCAGTCCTTGCGATCGCTCATAAACAATACAGGCGTTGTATTCTACTCGGCACATCTCGTCTGACTGTCTTTCGCACTGCACCTCCTTTCGTCGCCGCCGCCCTTCAATCACTGCTATCCTCCACGCCGCACCTGCCGGCCAGCGCCGGCAACCAACTCGTGCAGCCAACCTCGGTGTAAAATACGCTCAATCCCACAATATTAACATCGAAATTTTGCTTCTGATCTTTTATTCACATCGATAGTAGATTGCAAAAACATCGATGTTCTTTTAATTTTTAATTTTTTAAATATTTTTAAAGAAAGGGTTTTAAGCGTGTTGTAGAGTAGCAACAATCCATGTCAAGCTAGCACAACCACTATAGCACAATCACATCAAACCAAGTGGAATATTTAGTACTCATTTATTACTAATTTATTACCCAAAAATTAAATTTATTACTCCTCCCGTTTCTGAAATAAAGGTGGTTGTGCTAGCGTGACAGTCACGCTAGCACAACCCAAATTAAAAAATGAGCTAAATCGATCAAAACTAATACGAATGTTTAGAGCATATTTATTACTAATTTATTACTCTAAAATGAAATTTATTACTCATGCGGTTTACGAAAAAAAATTAAAAAATTGTCAAACACAATTAGTTATGCAACCCGCACGACATTGGCGTATATTATTGAAGAGTCCCAACGACATAAAAACACTTAGTCCAATTCCAAAAATACAATTACAATCAATAATACACATTCAGTTCTAATTTTTAACACAAAAAAAATTAAATGTGAAAACGACTTAAAGAAATATTGTAAAGACTGAATCGTAATGGTCAAAACATGCAAGAGATACAAATTCAAAAGTAGAGAGAACCAACGAGCACAATCGCATTAAACCAAACACACAATTAACAGACGTATCACACTGCTATTTAAAACTAATTGGAAATTTATTACTCCTGCTGTTTACGAAATAAATAATTTTATAAAACGACATACTTATCAAAAAACGCACGATATACATGAAGTAATTTATAGAGTATAGCAACGCACAAGCAAATAAAACCTATGCAGTTAATATTAAACATTTACTTCTAGTTTTTGAATCCTGGGAAAAAATATAAACGTGCAATCTCATGAAATAAATATTGTATAAACATCCATCGTAATGGTCAAAACATGCAAGAGATTCAAATTCAAAAATAGAGAGAACCAACGAGCACAATCGCATTAACCCAAACACACAATTAACAGACGTTTCACACTGCTATTTAAAACTAATTATAAATTTATTACTCCTGTTGTTTACGAAATAAATATTTATAAAAACGACTAACGCAAAAACGCACGGTATTCGTGAAGTAATTTTAGAGTAAAGTGAGCCACAAGCAAATGAAACCTATCCTGTAGAAAATTAGACATTATGTTCTGTTATCTAACACCTAGTAACAAATTATGAACGTAGAAACGCATTTATGAAATATTGTATAAACTCAATCGTAATGGTCAAAACATGCAAGAGATTCAAATTCAAAAATACAGAGAACCAACGAGCACAATCGCATTAAACCAAACACACAATTAACACACGTATCACACTGCTATTTAAAACTAATTGGAAATTTATTACTCCTGCTGTTTACGAAATAAATAATTTTATAAAACGACATACTTATCAAAAAACGCAGGATATACATGAAGTAATTTATAGAGTATAGCAACGCACAAGCAAATAAAACCTATTCAGTACAAAATTAGAACATTTACTGCAATCTATGTTTGTATAATCCATCGTAATGGTCAAAACATGCAAGAGATTCAAATTAAAAAATAAAGAGAACCAACGAGCACAATCGCATTAACCCAAACACACAATTAACAGACGTTTCACACTGCTATTTAAAACTAATTATAAATTTATTACTCCTGTTGTTTACGAAATAAATATTTATAAAAACGACATACTTACGCAAAAACGCACGGTATTCGTGAAGTAATTTTAGAGTAAAGTGAGCCACAAGCAAATGAAACCTATCCTGTAGAAAATTAGACATTATGTTCTGTTATCTAACACCTAGTAACAAATTATGAATTTAGAAACGCATTTATGAAATATTGTATAAACTCAATCGTAATGGTCAAAACATGCAAGAGATTCAAATTAAAAAATAGAGAGAACCAACGAGCACAATCGCATGAAACCAAACACACAATTAACACACGTATCACACTGCTATTTAAAACTAATTGGAAATTTATTACTCCTGCTGTTTACGAAATAAATAATTTTATAAAACGACATACTTATCAAAAAACGCACGATATACATGAAGTAATTTATAGAGTATAGCAACGCACAAGGAAATAAAACCTATGCAGTTAATATTAAACATTTACTTCTAGTTTTTAATCCTGGGAAAAAATATAGACGTGCAATCTTATGAAATAAATATTGTATAAAATCCATCGTAATGGTCAAAACATGCAAGAGATTCAAATTCAAAAATAGAGAGAACCAACGAGCACAATCGCATTAACCCAAACACACAATTAACAGACGTTTCACACTGCTATTTAAAACTAATTATAAATTTATTACTCCTGTTGTTTACGAAATAAATAATTATAAAAACGACTAACGCAAAAACGCACGGTATTCGTGAAGTAATTTTAGAGTAAAGTGAGCCACAAGCAAATGAAACCTATCCTGTCGAAAATTAGACATTATGTTCTGTTATCTAACTTCTAGTAACAAATTATGAACGTAGAAACGCATTTATGAAATATATTAAACTCAATCGTAATGGTCAAAACATGCAAGAGATTCAAATTAAAAAATAGAGAGAACCAACGAGCACAATCGCATGAAACCAAACACACAATTAACACACGTATCACACTGCTATTTAAAACTAATTGGAAATTTATTACTCCTGCTGTTTACGAAATAAATAATTTTATAAAACGACATACTTATCAAAAAACGCACGATATACATGAAGTAATTTATAGAGTATAGTAACGCACAAGCAAATAAAACCTATTCAGTTAATATTAAACATTTACTTCTAGTTTTTGAATCCTGAGAAAAAATATAAACGTGCAATCTCATGAAATAAATATTGTATAAACACCATCGTAATGGTCAAAACATGCAAGAGATTCAAATTCAAAAATAGAGAGAACCAACGAGCACAATCGCATTAACCCAAACACACAATTAACAGACGTTTCACACTGCTATTTAAAACTAATTATAAATTTATTACTCCTGTTGTTTACGAAATAAATAATTATAAAAACGACATACTTACGCAAAAACGCACGGTATTCGTGAAGTAATTTTAGAGTAAAGTGAGCCACAAGCAAATGAAACCTATCCTCTAGAAAATTAGACATTATGTTCTGTTATCTAAAACCTAGTAACAAAATATGAATTTAGAAACGCATTTATAAAATATTGTATAAACTCAATCGTAATGGTCAAAACATGCAAGAGATTCAAATTCAAAAATACAGTGAACCAACGAGCACAATCGCATTAAACCAAACACACAATTAACACACGTATCACACTGCTATTTAAAACTAATTGGAAATTTATTACTCCTGCTGTTTACGAAATAAATAATTTTATAAAACGACATACTTATCAAAAAACGCACGATATACATGAAGTAATTTATAGAGTATAGCAACGCACAAGCAAATAAAACCTATTCAGTTAATATTAAACATTTACTTCTAGTTTTTGAATCCTGGGAAAAAATATAAACGTGCAATCTCATGAAATAAATATTGTATAAAATCTATCGTAATGGTCAAAACATGCAAGAGATACGAATTCAAAAATAGAGAGAACCAACGAGCACAAACGCATTAACCCAAACACACAATTAACAGACGTTTCACACTGCTATTGTAAACTAATTATAAATTTATTACTCCTGTTGTTTACGAAATAAATAATTATAAAAACGACATACTTACGCAAAAACGCACGGTATTCGTGAAGTTAATTTAGGGTAAAGTGAACCACAAGCAAATGAAACCTATCCTGTAGAAAATTAGACATAATGTTCTGTTATATAACACCTAGTAACAAATTACGAATTTAGAAACGCATTTATGAAATATTGTATAAACTCAGTCGTAATGGTCAAAACATGCAAGAGATTCAAATTCAAAAATAGAAAGAACCAACGAGCACAATCGCATTAAACCAAACACACAATTAACAGACGTATCACTCTGCTATTTAAAACTAATTGGAAATTTATTACTCTTGCTGTTTACGAAATAAATAATTTTATAGAACGACAATTTTATTAAAAACGCACGGTATTCGTGAAGTAATTTTAGAGTAAATTGAGCCACAAATAAATGAAACCTATCCTGTAGAAAATTAGACATTATGATAACAGAAGATAATGTCTAATTTTCTACAGGATACGTTTCATTTGCTTGTGGCTCACTTTACTCTAAAATTACTTCACGAATACCGTGCGTTTTTGTGTAAGTATGTCGTATTTATAATTATTTATTTCGTAAACAACAAGAGTAATAAAATTTCTAATTAGTTTTAAATTGTAGTGTGAAACTTCTGTTAATTGTGTGTTTGGGTTATTGCGATTGTGCTCGTTGGTTCTCTCTATTTTTGAATTCGAATCTCTTGCATGTTTTGACCATTACGATAGAGTTTATACAATATTTATTTCATGAGATTGCACGTTTATATTTTTTCCCAGGATTCAAATACTAGAAGTAAATGTTTAATATTAAATGAATAGGTTTATTTTGCTTGTGCGTTACTATACTCTATAAATTACTTCATGTATATCATGCGTTTTTTGATAAGTATGTCGTTCTATAAAATTGTTTATTTTGTAAACAGCAGGAGTAATAAATTTCTAATTAGTTTTAAATAGCAGTGTGATACGTGTGTTAATTGTGTGTTTGGTTTAATGCGATTGTGCTCGTTGGTTCTCTCTATTTTTGAATTTGAATCTCTTGCATGTTTTGACCATTACGATTGAGTTTATACAAAATTTCATAAATACCTTTCTTAGTTCATAATTTGTTACTAGGCGTTAGATAACAAAACATAATGTCTAATTTTCTACAGGATACGTTTCATTTGCTTGTGGCTCACTTTACTCTAAAATTACTCCACGAATACCGTTCGTATTTGCGTAAGTATGTCGTTTTTATAATTATTTATTTCGTAAACAACAGGAGTAATAAATTTCTAATTAGTTTTCGATAGCAGTGTGAAACGTTTGTTAATTGTGTGTTTGGGTTAATGCTATTGTGCTCGTTGGTTCTCTTTATTTTTAAATTTGAATCTCTTGCATGTTTTGACCATTACGATGGAGTTTATACAATATTTATGTCATGAGATTGCACTTTTATATTTTTTCCCACGATTCAAAAACTAGAAGTAAATGTTTAATATTAACTGAATAGGTTTTATTTGCTTGTGCGTTACTATACTCTATAAATTACTTCATGTATATCGTGCGTTTTTTGGTAAGTATGTCGTTTTATAAAATTATTTACTTCGTAAACAGCGGGAGTAATAAATTTCTAATTAGTTTTAAATAGCAGTGTGATACGTCTGTTAATTGTGTGTTTGGTTTAATGCGATTGTGCTCGTTGGTTCTCTCTACTTTTGAATTTGTATCTCTTGCATGTTTTGACCATTACGATTGAGTTTATACAATATTTCATAAATGCGTTTCTACGTTCATAATTTGTTACTAGGCGTTAGATAACAGAACATAATCTCTAATTTTCTACAGGATAGGTTTCATTTGCTTGTGGCTCACTTTACTCTAAAATTACTTCTCGAATACCGTGCGTTTTTGCGTAAGTATGTCGTTTTTATAATTATTTATTTCGTAAACAACAGGAGTAATAAATTTATAATTAGTTTTAAATAGCAGTGTGAAACGTCTGTTAATTGTGTGTTTGGGTTATTGCGATTGTGCTCGTTGGTTCTCTCTATTTATGAATTCGTATCTCTTGCATGTTTTGACCATTACGATGGAGTTTATACAATATTTATGTCATGAGATATCACGTTTATATTTTTTCCCAGGATTCAAAAACCAAAAGCATATGTCTAATTTTGTACTGAATAGGTTTTATTGGCTTGTGCGTTGCTATACTCTATAAATTACTTCATGTATATCCTGCGTTTTTTGATAAGTATGTCGTTTTATAAAACTTTTATTTCGTAAACAGCAGGAGTAATAAATTTCCAATTAGTTTTAAATAGCAGTGTGATACGTCTGTTAATTGTGTGTTTGGTTTAACGCGATTGTGCTCGTTAGTTCTCTGTATTTTTGAATTTGAATCTCTTGCATATTTTGACCATTTCGATTGAGTTTATACAAAATTCATAAATGCGTTTCTACGTTCATAATTTGTTACTAAGTGTTAGATAACAGAACATAATGTCTAATTTTCTACAGGATAGGTTTCATTTGCTTGTGGCACACTTTATTCTAAAATTACTTCACGAATACCGTGCGTTTTTAATAAGTATGTCGTTCTATAAAATTATTTATTTCGTAAACAGCAGGAGTAATAAATTTCCAATTAGTTTATAATAGCAGTGTGATACGTCTGTTAATTGTGTGTTTGGTTTAATGCGATTGTGCTCGTTGGTTCTCTCTATTTTTGAATTTGAATCTCTTGCATGTTTTGACCATTACGATTGAGTTTATACAATATTTCATAAATGCGTTTCTACGTTCATAATTTGTTACTAGGTGTTAGATAACAGAACATAATGTCTAATTTTCGACAGGATAGGTTACATTTGCTTGTGGCTCACTTTACTCTAAAATTACTTCACGAATACCGTGCGTTTTTTAATAAGTATGTCGTTCTATAAAATTATTTATTTCGTAAACAGCAGGAGTAATAAATTTCTAATTAGTTTTAAATAGCAGTGTGATACGTCTGTTATTTTTGTTTGGTTTAATGTGATTGTGCTCGTTGGTTCTCTCTATTTTTTAATTTGAATCTCTTGCATGTTTTGACCATTACGACTGAGTTTATACAATATTTCATAAATGCGTTTCTAAATTCGTAATTTGTTACTAGGTGTTAGATAACAGAACATTATGTCTAATTTTCTACAGGATAGGTTTCATTTGCTTGTGGTTCACTTTACCCTAAATTAACTTCACGAATACCGTGCGTTTTTGCGTAAGTATGTCGTATTTATAATTATTTATTTCGTAAACAACAGGAGTAATAAATTTATAATTAGTTTTAAATAGCAGTGTGAAACTTTTGTTAATTGTGTGTTTGGGTTAATGCGCTTGTGCTCGTTGGTTCTCTCTATTTTTGAATTTGAATCTCCTGCATGTTTTGACCATTACGATAGAGTTTATACTATATTTTTTTTCATGAGATTGCACGTTTACATTTTTTCCTTGGATTCAAAAACCAAAAGCAAATGTCTAATTTTGTACTGCATAGGTTTTATTTGCTTGTGCGTTGCTGTACTCTATAAATTACTTCATGTATATCGTGCGTTTTTGCGTAAGTATGTCGTTTTTATAATTATTTATTTCGTAAACAGCAGGAGTAATAAATTTCCAATTTGTTTTAAATAGCAGTGTTATACGTCTATTATTTGTGTGTTTGGTTTAATGCGATTGTGCTCGTTGGTTCTCTCTATTTTTGAATTTGAATCTCTTGCATGTTTTGACCATTACGATTGAGTTTATACAATATTTCATAAATGCGTTTTTACGTTCATAATTTGTTACTAGGTGTTAGATAACAGAACATAATGTTTTATTTTCTACAGGATAGGTTTCATTTGCTTGTGGGTCACTTTACTCTAAAATTACTTTACGAATACCGTGCGTTTTTTGATAAGTATGTCGTTTTACAAAATTATTTATTTCGTAAACAGCAGGAGTAATAAATTTCCAATTAGTTTTAAATAGCAGTGTGATACGTGTGTTAATTGTGTGTTTGGTTTAATGCGATTGTGCTCGTTGGTTCTCT